>CAAE01010142.1:11146-29451 GCA_000180735.1 Tetraodon nigroviridis | reverse complement strand
ATAATTATTTAATGATATAGCAAAAAGATAAATGTCAATATGTAACACTTTATTTCTAGATTTTGTCTTAGTGCAAGTGTTTTCAAACTGCCATCTTTTTAGTGGTCAGTCATCTCTTCCTTTTTGCTGCGCCTGCTAGCTTCAGTTTTGGTAATGTGCATTATACTGACTTTTGAACTTTACTAGGTCATAGTTCATTTACCGTATTTTCACGACCATAAGGCGCACCGTATTTTAGGGCGCACCTTCAATTAACGGCCTATTTTAGAACTGTTTTCATATATAGGGTGCACCGCATTATAAGTCGCATAGAACAGAAACTACTGGGATTGCGTTATGCATCCACTATATGGAGCTGCGCTAAACAAAACAGTCAGATAAGTCAGTCAAACTTAGAACACAAACCACCGTTCTGACAACTCCGTTAACTCCCAAAACAAATTAGTGCATTCACAATATGGTACCGTACGTACCGGCAGCTCTTACCGATATTTGCGCCTCCTTCATTGAAAACAATGCACAAATTAAACAAAAGCAACATTTTGGGGTCTTAATACACACAAGTGGCGTGGGACTGGAATTTTTACCGCTTTTAGGTGCACCTTATAGTCATGAAAATACGGTATATTAAACTTTTTTTGAAGTTTTTTTTTGTTTTGTTTTGTTTTTAAATATATTGTTATTTTCAGTTTACATTTAAGTGTGATTCAAACAAGAATGGCAATCAAAATAAATTGGAGGCAGCTCTCTGGTAAGTGTCGCTATTTGAGTTATTTTTAGAACAGGCCGGCGGGCGACTTGTGTGGTTCTTAAGAGCGACCGGGTGCCCGCGGACACCGTGTTGGTGACCCCTGGTCCAGCCTGTGAAGGATTCGGCTGACCAGTCAAACTGGGGGTTGTGAAGAGAAAACCAGGGAAAGCCAAGAATGGCCAGGGCGAAAGACGGAATAAAAACAGCTGTATCCTCTCACAGTGGTTACCGGACACAAGAAGTGTTGTGAAACCAGAAAACAAAACAAAAACAAACTTTCTGGTTACCTTGTAACCAGAAAGTTACAAGGTAACCGTGAGAACCACTCGCAAAGAGACACCGCTTTCGACGATGCTCTAATACAATGCTTCTCAATTATTTACTGTTACACGGGAAGAAATAAAATATCATCCCCTTGCCGAACGAGACCTTGCAGGAGTTTTCGCTTGCTGTGATGGGTTTGATGGAGGCTGTAAAGCAACGAGCGCCTACCATCATGCAAAATGCCGAGGTTCTGCTGCGGGACCAGTTTGTAGAAAACGTACTGGAGGGTGCCCTACATCGTGAGTTGAAACAGCTGGTGCGACAACAGCCGACCATCACGTTGCTCGAGGTTAGGACAGAGGCAATCAGGTGGGAGCGTGAGGGCTTGCCAGGGGGCACCCGAGCCATTCTGTCCCATCAGTCCTAGGCCTCCAGTATGGTGTCACGGGTGGTGCTCCAGTGATGGCTAATATGCCATCGTCATCAGAGCTTGATGAGCTGCGGGAGATGCTAAAGGTGCAGCAGGAACAGCTTAATCAGCTTGCTAAGAGCATCTCCCTCCTGCCGGGTCTACAGCAGCGTAGCCGCCCTGCTTATCGGGGGGCCAGTGGTTTGTAGGCGATGTCAGCAGCCGGGTCATTTTGCTCGGGAGTGTGAGGGGGGTTCGCATGGTTTCCAGTGCCGAGTCCTCTGCTCCTGATTCTCGACGGCGTAGCCAGCAGCCCCACCAGGGCCAGTCAACGGAAAACTAGCACCCACTGAATTGCCGAGCCACACTTTGGTGGGTGCAGTCACTGGCTCAAGACGTGTGAGTAGCGGGATTGATAATGCTTCTAAATTGGTGTCCGTGTGCCCTTATGTGCAAGTGACTATGGGTGGTGTTGAGGTCTCTTGCTTGTTAGACACTCGGTCTATGGTGTCTACTGTGACAGAGAGCTTCTTCAACCGACATTTTGCACTTTGGGGTCAAGAAAAGCTGCAGGCCTGTCACTGGCTGCAACTCAGGGCAGCTAATGGACTAGCTATTCCCTACATCGGTTATTTAGAGCTGGACGTGGAGCTATGTGGTGTAACATTGTCCTGCTGTGGGGTACTGGTGGTGAAGGACCCCCCGGGAGGTGCTCGCTGTGATGTTCCTGTTGTTCTGGGAATGAACATAATTCGTAGGTGCTATGGGGAGTTATTTGGGATGCATGGCCCTGCTTTGTTTAAATTTTCCCAGGTGTCTAAAGCACCTGCACTGGTCATTCAGGCGCTGCAAAAATGCCATCAGGTGAGCCCAGAGACTTCCTCGAAAGCTCCGAGTTGGGTGAAGGTACGTGGTAAAAAGGCCTGTCATATACCTGGTGGTTCGATGAAGGTTGTTGTGGCCACTTGTGACGAACAATATGCAGGTGTGACTTCACTGTTTGAACTTTTAAGCTCTGGTCTTCCGGCTGGGTTGCTCATGTCTCCTGCAGTGGTCCACATTGAGAGGGGGACTTCCCACATACCGACTGTAAATGTTGGTTTCAGGGATGTGTGGCTTTACCTTCGTACGACCATCGGCACGTTAGATGAGGCCCAGCCTAGTTAGTTTGCCTGCTAGCGTGACTGAAGTACCATCTGTGGTAGCAACGGTGTCTGCCCACTCGGTTTCTGAGGCGGTGAGGGGTCAGATTGAGGCGGTTGACCTATCCCCTTTGTCTGCTGGATAGCAGGGCAAGGTTAGGGCTCTCCTAAAGGAGTATGAATCTGTCTATTCCACCCATGATGGGGATTTGGGCTGCACTGACCTGGTCACACATGACATTCCCCTCTTGGATGATGTTCCGGTTAGACAGCGGTACAGGCGTATCCCCCCATCTGAGTATGAGGTTGTGAAGGAGCATATTAATCAGCTCCTTGAGGCACAGGTGATCAGGGAGAGCAGCAGCCCTTATGCCTCTCCTATTGTGTTGGTCAGGAAAAAAGATGGCAGTCTGCGCATGTGTGTCGACTACCGCCAGCTAAATCTAAGGACCCAAAAGGAGTTTCCCTCTCCCTCGCATCGAGGAGTCCTTGGATGCGCTGACAGGGGCCCGCTGGTTTTCCATTCTGGACTTAGCCAGTGGCTACAATCAAGTCCTGGTTGCAGAAACGGACAGGTCTAAGACTGCATTTTGTACTCCATTTGGGCTCTTTGAGTGGAATCGCATGCCTTTTGGGCTTTGTAATGCTCCCAGCACTTTCCAGAGGCTGATGCAGCGGATGTTTGGGGACCAGCAGTGTCAGTCACTGTTGTTATATCTGGATGATATTGTTGTTTTTTCAGCCACTGTGGAACAGCATTTGGAAAGGTTGCAGATGGTGCTTGACCGGCTTAAGCAACAGGGCCTTAAAGCAAAGCTGAGCAAATGTTGCTTCTTCCAGCGAGAGGTGCGCTATCTGGGGCATGTCATCTCTGACCAGGGCGTGTCTACTGACCCCGCCAAGGTAGAGGTAGTGGCAAACTGGCCGTTGCCCCGTACAGCTTCAGAGCTGCGGTCCTTTCTCGGCTTCGCTAGTTATTATCGCAGATTTGTAGAGGGTTTCAGCAGAATGGCTGCCCCTCTTCATCGGTTGGTGGCTGCAATAGGAGGCACCAAGTCACAGAAAGGGTCAGAGCAGGCACTGGCTAGTAAGTGGACACCAGAGTGCCAACAGAGTTTCGACGACCTCAAGGCTAAGCTTACCACAACACCAGTGCTCGCTTATGCTGACTTTTCCCGCCCTTTCATCCTGGAGGTGGATGCCAGCCATTGTGGCCTGGGTGCTGTCCTTTCCCAGGAGCAGGGCAGGAAGGTGAGGCCCATTGCCTATGCCAGCAGAGGTCTGAGGCCCACTGAGCGGAACATGGTCAACTACAGCTCCATGAAGTTGGAATTTTTGGCGCTCAAGTGGGCCAAACGGAAAAATTCTGGGAATATCTGCTTGGTCAGAGATGTGTTGTCCTCACCGATAACAATCCTTTGAGCCACCTGTCTTCTGCTAAGCTTGGTGCCACTGAACAGCGTTGGGCAGCTCAGTTGGCTGTTTTTGATTTTGAAATAAAATATCGTTCAGGGTGGAGTAACAGGAATGCATTGTCTCACCAGTGCCCCTTGGGGGTGCAGGACCTGGAAGCTATGCTACCAGGCACCCCACTCCTGGGGCCTTTGCAAGAGGTGTTATGACCCCAGCCCATTGAAGCCACTCAGGCGGTCATTTCAGCCCTGCCCCATCAGTCCCCCGCCGATATGGTGTTATTACAGCAAGCTGATCCAACTTTTCAAGAAGTTTGGGGGTTCCTGCAACAGAAGCAGCGTCCCAATCTAGAGGAGCTCAGACGACTGTCTCAGCCTGTGCTGGTGCTCCTCCGTCAGTGGGATCGCCTGGTGGAAAGGATGGTGTTTTCTACCGACAGATTCTCCACCCTGATGGTGCAGAACCAGTGTTACAGCTGCTTCTGCCAGCTTCCATGAGAGAGGAAGTGTTGACAGAAGTACACCAGAGGCATGGCCATCAGGGTGTGGATAGAGTGTTGGAGGTTCTTAAGCGGTGATGTTACTGGCCCGGGATGGCTTCGGCAGTGGCCCAGTGGTGTCAAGCCTGTGAGCGATGCCAGCTGGCTAAGGACAATCAACCACCTGCTCGTACCCCCATGAGTCATTTGTTGGCTTCTCAGCCAAATGAAATTCTGGCCAAGGACTACACCGTGTTGGAACCCACCCATGATGGGTTAGAGAATGTCTTGGTGATGACTGACGTCTTTACCAAGTACACAGTGGCGGTGGCCACTCGGGATCAGCGAGCCTCTACCGTGGCTCAGGTCCTGGTCACAGAATGGTTTTCCCGGTTTTGGAGTCCCAGCTCATATACATTCTGACCAGGGCCGGAATTTTGAGAGCATTTTGATTCGGCAGCTTTGTGCTTTGTACGGGATTGAAAAGTCCCGGACCACTCCATACCATCCAGCTGGAAATGGCCAGTGTGAACGCTTTAATAGGACCCTTCATGATTTGCTGCGCACTCTGCCAGTGTCCCGGAAGAGGGATTGGAATTCTCTGTTACCCCAACTCCTCTTTTCTTATAATACAACTCCCCATCGATCTACTGGGGAATCTCCGTTTTTTTTTCTGATGTTTGGCCAAGAGCCAAGGCTCCCAGTAGACTTCTTGTTGGGTAGAGTCCCAGGGCCCGTGGCCGGTGGGGTCCATGATTGGGTCCTGGAACATCAAACTCGACTCCAGGTGGCCTTTGAGGGTGCCCGAGAGAGGCTGCAGATCTCGGCCAAACGGCGAAAAGAGAGTCACGACCAGAAGGTGAGGGGTGGCTTATTAATTGAGGGCCAGCTGGTCCTCCTGCGGGATTTTGGTGTTAAGGGAAAATTCAGGATCTGTGGGGCTCGGTTGTGTACAAAGTTGTAAAAGTGCCAAAAGAAGAAGGCTCGGTGTACACAGTTGCGCCTGTAAATGATCCCACCAAGGTGAGACGGGTCCATCGCTCATTACTGAGAGTCTGGGTTGGTTCTGACCCATCCGCTGTCGTGCCGCGTAACCCCGTTCACCCTACTGAGCAGCTGCAGTCAGATAACGATACCGTGTGGGATGGTGAGTGGTTGGTGTGGAGCCGGGAAGCTCCCTGTGTTTCACCTCCAGGAGGTAGAGTAACCTCTTCTACTTTTCAGCTATCATCCCCCGCTCATGATGCAGAGGTTGTGGCACCTGGCCCTTTGGTGATGCCTACAGTAGAGGTAGTAAATGCGCCAGTGGGACGGGCGTCCCGTCTCGATCACTGCCCAGAATCAATCCGCCGAACGACTCGGTCCACTGCTGGTAAGCATCCCAATATTCACCATCTTCCACGGCCTATTGAGGACTTGGCTTCTGGAGCTGGCCAGCCCACCGAGTCTATGTCTAGCGCTGTGTCGGCTATTTTTAGACCTTGGAATTAGTGTTGACAGCACTAGCTGCTCCATCCTCAGGACGACGATGCAAAAAGGGGGGGTAGACTGTGGCAGGTGAAGTGCTGTGTCATGGTGATGGGCTGGGTGTGGTCAACAGGGGGCGCCCTATAAAAAGAGGCCAACACCTGTTGACCATCTCTCTGCACCTTGATGGCTTCTTCCCACTTGGTTGTTTCACTTCCTTTTCCGCTTTGCGGTGCGGGTAGTTCAAACATTCATTCTGGCATCTACTTGTGGAAGCAGTCGCTCAGTAAGTTTGGCACAACTAAATGTTTTTAGATTCGTAGCGTGTCAACGTGTACGAACGACTAGAAGATCCCCCCTCCTTGTTTGATCGGGTGTGGCCACAAGTAAGATTTCCGTTGTGTCCGTTGTTGTTTCCTTTTAACCGTTGTACTAATGTTTTTGTGTGTGTGGCCACCATTATAGTTTACGTCAGACGATCGCCCTTGTCCGGGCGCCGCTGCTGCTTTGCCGGAGGCTGTTTAAGAACAGAAAAGCTGTCGGAGCAACAGGTGGAGTTTAGTGCGGGGACGTGCACCATCGCGGTCGTCCCTCCTTTTGAGTTATTTCTTTTATTACATGGTTTGTTACAACAATATTAAGTTCCCTGTTGTTGAGTATTTCGTCCTTTTGTTGTGTCCATTCCAATTTTAATTATTGACTTTGGGTTTTTAAATTGGTTTTGATTTCTTTTGTTTGCTGTCTTCCAGTCCCTGAGACCCAGTGAGGTGGTGTCGCCAGTTCGGGTGGAGGCCCTCTTTTCTCCTTTTAGGTTGTGTGTCCCTTCCCGGGTTTGGAGCTCACCATCACCTTCCCTGTGTGCAGTGTCACGTGTCTTCAGGGTGAATAGCTTTTAGCGTGTATGTTTTTAAGTTTTAAAGTTGCTGTGTTGCCCCACCTCACCACGACACCTCCTCCTGGTAAGTTTTGGCTTGGATAGAGCCTTCCTGATAGTTGATCAGGGTATTGGAAGAAATTTATTTTAATTTGTGGAAATAATAAACTCAATTTACTTAAATGAAACACTGCCTACTGCCCTCTTTGTCACTCCAATCTGCATGCCTTGTCCCATAAATATTTCCTCAGGTGAAATTCCCGAGGTGGCTTTGTCGAAGTCCAGCCTAGTGGCTCCCCTCCTAGTCCGCCGTGCCACACTAGGTTTACCTTGTTTAACTGTAAAATTGACTAATTTATCAACGTGTACTGTAGTATATGTCAAGACTTTTTTCTTGTGTTTATTAACCATTTTATTATAACTATTTTTTTTTTGGTGGACAGGTCTTTAACATAGGCAGAGAGAGGCAGAGAGAATTCAAAACAGAATCATAGATATCCAGACATACTGTAGATATTTTAGAATATGAAAGTCCATTGAGCCACACAGGGGAGAGTGAGGACTCTGATAAGGAACCAAACAAGTAGGACCAAGATGGTGAGCCACGTATTGAGCAGCCTAAACAAGAATCCCAGTTGTAGCTGATTCTATGACATGTGATTCTTTTCATAAAATCAGGTTAAAAGTCCATGGTTTTAACGTGCTAGAGGATTAAAAATAGCATTCCTCACGTTCTTTACTTCATTGATTTTTTTTCATTACTAACCCCGGCGGTTCCAGTACAGACAGGAAAGTCAGGCCTTGCAGCAACTACAACTACAAAAAGCACTTCCCAGTATCTGTATCAAACTCCTTTTAGCTGAGGAACTGATAACCTAGAGTCAAATATGTCAAAAAGACCTATATAATTAAAGCAATGAAGATTTCTCACCAAAAGCCAAAAAGGAGGCCCCACTCTAATGAAATGATCAGGAAATATGGATCTGTCCACATGACTGAAATGGTTAACAGTGGCAAGCACAGAAGTCCAACAGCAGAACACCATTCAGGTTTAGATCAGGGAAGGCCATTCTTCCCAATCACACCCTCTCCAGGTCTCACTGTCGCTGCCAACGTGAGCACTGAAGTCACCCAGGAGAACAAGGGGACCCCTAGAGTAGACCTGGGCAAACTACGGCCCGCGGGCCACATCTGGCCCTTTGTACGTCCCTGTCCGGCCCACCTGAGACCAATTATAAACAACATAAATCAAACAAACGTCTGTATTTTTTTTTATTTTTATCTTGCAATTTGAAATTTTATTTTGAAAAGCGTTACTTTACGGCACTTTTGCATGAACGTATGCGCATACTTGAGTGAAGGTTAACAGCGAGAAGTGATGCTAGCCAGGTCACCCTCAAGATGTTGGCTCACGCTAAGAAAAGAACGGTTGATAAGGAATGCCGTGTTTTCAACAAGACATGGACCACCAAATATTTCTTTACAGAAGTTAAAGGTGGAGCAGTGTGCTTAATCTGTGGTACGAAGGTCGCTGTGTTTAAAGATTATAATCTGAATCACCACTACACGACCAAGCATGAAGATAAATACAGAAATCTGTCCGATGAAGAGCGTGCAAAGGAGTCTGATGCTTGCAAAACTACAAATCCAACAAGGACTTTTTGCCAAACCTCACGTCTCCAGAAATGCAGCCGTCAGGACAAGTTATGTCATTTCTCACAAAATCACCATTTTCTGATGGAGAGTTGAGTGTTTTTTGGACTCTGCTGCGCTGATATGCCCGGAGAAAAAGGGCACATTTGAGAGTGTTTCAAGAGCATAAAATCACAGACAATTTGTTGCATTTTTGGAGGAAAATGAGACTGAACATGGTGACATAAGCTATCACTGCACTGTTAGGTTGCTCAGCCTTGGCAAGGTACTGAAAAGTCTCTGGGACCTGAGAGACCAGTTTCAGGATTTCTGTGTCAAGAAAGGGCATGACGTCCCAGAACTTTCAGATAAAGACTGGGTGGCAGACCTCGGATTCACTGTGGATATGACTGCCCTAATGAACAAACTAAATGTTAAACTGCAGTGCAAGGGCATTTTTGTGCATGAGATATACAGTGACGTGAAGGCTTTCATGAGAAAATTGCAGCTTCTCTCAAGCCAAGTGAAGGACAACATTCTGACCCACTTGCCAACACTTAAGGAAGCCAAAAGACCAGGTGATCACCTCCAAAAGAACTCAACCATGTTAGAAGCACTGCATGCAGAGTTTTTGAGGCAATTTCAAGATTTCAAAACCCTTGAGAGTGAAATGGACATGGTTTCTTCTCCCTTCAACTGCAGTGTGGATGATGCACCAAGTGAAGTGCAGATGGAACTCATTGGCCTGCAGTCTGATACACTTCTAGCAGAGCACTTCAGGTCAGTCTCACTGCTGGAGTTTTACTCCTCCCTCAAAGAGTAGAACTTTCCACACCTGAGGAGGCATGCTCAGAGGATCCTAGTCCTCTTTCGATCTACCTATAATTGTGAACAGACATTCTCAGTGATGAAGTTCAACAAATCCAAACACAGATCCTCTATGACTGATGACCACCTCTCAGCTGTCCTTCGCATTGCCACTTCAGACATTCAGCCAGATTTCAATGCCCTTATTCAAGCCCAGAACAGACTGGATTATTCTCACTGAAGAGGTAACATGAAGTGGAAAACATTATTGTTTGTTATTGTTTGTTGTATTGCTGTATTTCTGTAAAATTGTAAAGTTGTTTGTTGTTTTTCATTGTTTGTGAAGATTAACAAGTTAGAAATGAATCGCAATGATTCGATTTTTTTTTTCTTATTTGACCTATACACCACTATTTCACATAACCTAATATAAATATTTACAGAGAGCTTTATTCTTCTCATTATCAGTACCAGCTATTCAAAATATTTAATTTAAGCATTTTACAATGGAAGAAAGTTTGTGCCCCTCTTACACAATTTAGGTTTCTCATGTGGCCCTTGACAAAAATTAATTGCTCACCCCTGCCCTAGAGGGAGCACTCTCTAGTACTCCCTCTAAGGACTCCAAAAAGGGTGGATATGCTGAACTGCTGTTTGGGCCATAGGCAAAAACAACGGTCAGGATCTGCCCACCCACTCGAAGGCAGAGAGGAGGCTACCCTCTCGCTCACCCCTCTCGAAAAGGCTGGTACCAAAACCCTTGCTATGCGTTGAGGTGAGGCCGACTATATCTAATCGAAACTTCTCAACCTCTCGCACGCAGCTTTGAAATTGCAATAGACTTTGGACGTTCGTAATGTAAATTTGGCAAGCTGTTTTACGTACGTGTACAGATTAGACTGCAAGGTTATTGACGCACAGGTGGTGAAGAAGCGAAGTGATTTTTAGCCAATCATAATATAGAGCACAATTCACCATAAAAATCCGCGAAGTGGTGAAACCGCGATAAGTGAACTGCGAAATAGCGAGGGATTACTGTATCTGTTTTTTATAAGAGATTGTCCAAAAGGTCAGACATTGTCTGCCATGGTCTTGCTGGGCACACAGTAGGTCTGGTCCCGGTAGATAACCTGCTCCATAGCTTCCCTCAGCCTGATAGCCAGACTCTTGGAGAGCATTTTATAGTCCATGCAGAGGAGATCGTTTTTTATGTCCTGCAAGTTGTCTTTCCTAGGTAGGAGAGCAATGACGGCCCTCCTAGAGGACATGGGCAACGTCCCTGAGGCCAGGCCATCATTGCACATGTCCAGCAGATCTGGAGCCAAGATATCCCAGTAGGCTGATTATCCCTGAGGCTGTCCATCTCTAAAAACCTCGAACTGGCCATCAGTCTTCTTGTACTCACTCTGTGCCAAGTAGAACTCTACAGCTCTGGCTCTAATCTGCTCTAATCTTCTTGAGGCTGGAAAAGAAACTAGAGGGAGCATCCATGTCACTGATGTACTTAAACAGGACCTGACCAGTGCACCTTGCACTTTTGTGTCCTGCAGGCTGACTAAAGCCTTCTTTTTAGTATTGAGAGCTTCAATGCACCCTCAATTTCCCATGGACTTGGTTAAACATTCAATTTCCACAAATCACCCTCCAGATCTTTAATGGTTCTGGTGATGTGACAAGTGACGTTGAGAGTGTGAGAGTGTGCTGTTGACACAACTGTTTAATCCTGATCTTCCCATGGTCCCACCACTGCCTAAGACATCATTTTTTTCTTTGTCTAAAGCCGCACCATAAAAACCTTAAAGCCTCTTTAAAACTGTGATCAGACACTAAGTTTGAGCTAAAATGCCAGTATGCGCTCTTGGGTGAAATTTTACCGATAAAAGCACTGCATATGACCAAGGAGTGATCTGAAAAACCAACTGGTAAAATATTTTAGAAATTAAAGATGCTAAGATGGTGCTTAAAACAATGAAACCAGTCAAGGCAAGCTAACATTACCGTGTTCTCCCTGTAATGGGACCATGTGTAATGTTGGCAGAAGATCAGCTGCCTCAAAGCATGCTGGGAAGCTGGATGAGGCTCTGCATGTTACGGTCTACTGCACTGTCCTCTGTACAGTTAAAATCACCACCAAAAAACAGGTAATAAAGAGCAGACACCTCCCTGGGGCAATATGCTCCACCCTAAGGGAGGCTGAGTGAGGGCCCTCGAGAACAGGTTGGCCATTCCAGCACTGACAGCTGTGTAAATTAAAAAAGAAAGAGGTGGGAGCATCCATCTCTCTGATGGTCATAAACCGTGAACTCACCAAAGCCTCTTTCACCCATTTCTGCAAAAAAGTCCCCAGTTCTTGTTTTTTTCTGTTGCAGTGTGTGATTGTGCACGTCATTGTGTGTGCAGATATTTCCTCCGAGGTGTCTGATTTGTCCCTCTAGTTGTTCTCTGGCTTGTTTGACTCGTGAAGTTGAATGACTGGTTTACCGCTGACAGAGAGATCTGATGTGTGCTTTCCCCACCTCCCACAACTGACTAAGACATTCAAAATCCCCTTCCTACTCCTCCAGACTCAAAAAAAAACCCCAAGGCTGTGACAGAAAACAGTGTCTTCAAGCAGCTTCACATTGAAGTGCTAGTCAAATGAAGAGCCGTGTTTAGCTGTTTGTGAATGTGACCGGATGAATTTGGGGAGCAGTTGAGACTGTCAAAGGTGGTGGGGAACGCCCCTCTACGGGCACCCGTACGACAGGTTAGGCGTGAACGGCTAACGCGGAAGCATATTTCAGCCAGAGCCAGGTGTGTCTTCCAGCGTCCCTTGGCCAAGACCTTCCGGGTGAGCGTATTGGTAGTTCTAGGAATTGGAGTGTGACGGATTGACCCTGTGGTGTGTGAGTGCGTGTGACGGCTGTTGGGCAGGTAAGCGGCGCCGTAAATTACAGTTGGTGTGGGTGCTTGGACTAACAGCAACTTCGCTTTCTGCTCCAGCTTGCCTTAGTTGCCTCCTTGCCTTGCCTTGCCTCTTCTTTACGCTTTCTTTTGTTGCATTGCCTGTTTTAGTTGCCTCTCAGTGTTGCTGTTTTTGTTAGCGCTAGCCTTCCTGCTTGCTCCCTGCTTCCTGCTGGTCTTTTAGTGTGTCAGTGTGGTTTGAGTGTGTCCCGACTGTTGGTTGTGGTGGTTTAACGATAGCTGTGACAGTGCGCGAGGGTCTGTCTGCCTTTAGATCTATGCATGCGTTTTTCTTTGGTTTGTGTTGTGTTATTGCTTTTGGCGACAGTTGCCGTCGCATGACTTAAGGCTATTGCTTTCCTACTTACTAACCTATTCTTGGGCTTTACTCTTATTTTATTAAATTGTGATTTGTGGTGTGTTAATTAACAAACCATTTTCTAAATTATTAAAGTTGATTTGCTGTTGTGAATTAAATAATAAAGAAAATCTTTTTTTCTTTTGCCTACTGGGTGCTTGTATTCATTTGTGGATGTAAAGTCTATGTAATGACTACACACACCTTGTCCACACTGCTTCACAAACAATGAGATCTTCTGAAACAGATGTAGTCTGCCTGGACCTTGGTTGGGAGCACAGATGTTTACTAGACAGAAACTGAAGCCCTGGATTTCTGCTCTGACCACCAACACTCGGCCTGGGCTGATCTTTGTGGAGGAGGTGACTCTTATGTCCAACCTAGGACAGAAAAGCACGGCTACACCTGCAGATAGGTTGGTACCATGAGACAGCCCATACCAGCCTGTCTACCACAGACCCTAGTCCACTTCATGGTCTTTGTCAGTGCGTGTTTCCTGCAAGAAAAGGACATCCAGCTTCTTCTGCAACACGATGCTTAACACAAGCAATCTCTTGTTGATCTCTTCCTCTGTTCTCTTCTTCTGATGTTCAGTGATAAAATAGAATAGAATAGATCTTTATTCGTCCCACAGCGGGGAAATTCCAGCAGCAGAAACGTTGGAGAGAAAGTACGAAAGTGCAGGAAGATTTGTGACACTATGTACACCAATAAATATTATATACAGGATTTACATATATGTATGTACACGTGAAGTATGTACACGTGGTTTGTTAGTCCTTGTGTAGGACCTAGGAAGCAGCATTAAAGAGTCTGATGGCTGTGGGGAGGAACGACCTGCGGTAGCGCTCCTTCTTGCACTGAGGATGCCTCAGTCTGGAGCTGAAGGAGCTCCCCAGGGTCTCCACAGTGTGGTGTAGGGGGTGGGAGGTGTTGCTTCTGATGGACGTCAGCCTGGCCAACGTCCTTCTGTCCGCTACCTCCTCGATGGAGTCCAGGCTGCAGCCCAGGACAGAGCCAGCTCTCTGAACCAGCTTGTTCAGTCTCTTCCTGTCCCTGTCCGTGCTGCCTCCCCCCCAGCACGCGATGGCATAGAACACCGCAGAGGCTACCAGTGTCATAGAAGGTCCTCAGAGAGAGCCCTGCTACACGCCATAAGGACCTCAGTCTCCTGTCACGCAGGGATGCAGGTCGACTCTGGCCCTATCTTGATCAGGGCAGCGTTGGTGTTATGGGACCAGTCCAGTTTATTGTTCAGGTGAACACCCAGGTATTTGACCGAGTCCACCAGCTCGATGTCTGACCCCCGGATGTTCACAGGTGTGTGGGGGTGTGGAGGTCCTCCGGAAGTCTATCACCAGTTCCTTTGTTTTGCTGGTGTTAAGAAGAAAGGTGGTTCTTCTCACACCATTCAACGAAGTCGATGATGACTCCTCTGTACTCCAGCTCGTCCCCCCCTGACACGCAGCCAACGATGGCGGTGTCGTCGGAGAACTTCTGGAGGTGGCACCTCTCGGAGTTGTGTCTGAAATCAGAGGTATATACTGAGAAGAGGAATGGAGAGAGCACTGTCCCCTGAGGAGCCCCCGTACTGCACACTACCACCTCTGACAGGCTGTCCTGCAGTCTGACGAACTGGGGCTTGTTGGTGAGGTAGTCTGTGGTCCAGGCCACCAGCTGCTGGTCCACGCCCGCGGAATCGCTCCATCTTGAGCTGCAGTTCTGAGAACGAGGGGAGGCCTGATGGTGTTGAAGGGGGAGGAGCAGTCAAAGAGCATGACTCTCACAGCGCCTCCAGAGGCCTCCAGGTGGCACAGGGCCCGGTGCTGCAGGTAGATCACCGCGTCGTCCACGCCGATGCCTGGACGGTAGGCGAACTGCAGCGGGTCCAGAGCAGAGTCCACCTGGTCGCGGAGGTAGCCGAGGACAATCCTCTCCAGACTCTTCATCAGGTGGGAGGTCAGGGCCACAGGTCTGTAGTGGCTCGGTTCCCTGGGGTGGGCTGTCTTGGGGACCGGAACCACACACGAGGTCTTCCACAGGGCCGGGACCTTCTCCAGACGAAGGCTCAGGTTGAACATATACAGAACCACCTCGCTGAGCTGGTCTGCACACTCCCGGAGCAGTCTGGGGCTGATCCCGTCCGGCCCTGCGGCCTTCCTGACATTTAACCTCCTGAGTTCTCTCTTCACCTCATTCAAGGTGAGGGAGAGGGGGGTGGCTGGTGACTGGGGAGGGGGGGAGGCTGGGGGGCGGTGGCCCTTGTGTGCAGGGTCTGTGGTGGATCATAGGGGGAGGGGTGGGGTGCTTGGAGCTGAGGTGTGGACGACTGTGGGGGTGTTGTTGGCCTGGGGAGGTGTGAAGCAGGGCCCGGCTGGGTGGGGGGAGGGGGCAGGGAAACTGCAGAGTCGAATCTGTTAAAAAACAGATTCAGCTCCTGTGCCCATGCTTGATCACCAGGGGCCTGGTGACCATCTCCCCCTGGGCTATGGCCTGACATCTTCTTCAGGCCCCTCCAGACGTCCCGGACGTTGTTCTCCTCCAGGCGCTGCTCCAGCTTCCTCCTATAGCCGTCCTTACACCTCCTGATGGTGTATTTCAGCTCCTTCTGCACCCTCTTCAGCTCCTCCTTGTCCCCTGAAGCAAAAGCCCTCTTCTTCTCCTTCAGCAGGGCCTTCAGATCAGGGGTCACCCAGGGTTTGTTGTTGAAGAAGCACCGTACGCGCTTGGATGGTACGGTGTTCTCCACGCAGAAGTTAATGTAGTCCATGATACAGTCCGTTACACTGTCGATGTCCTCCCCGTGTGGGCTGCAGAGAGCATCCCAGTCCGTGGTGTCGAAGCAGTCCCTCAGCTGCTCCTTGGCCTCCTCGGTCCCAGACTTTAACCGTCTTCCTCTGGGGAGGCTCCTTCTGCACCAGCGGTGTGTACCGAGGGAGCAGATGGACGAGGTTGTGATCGGAGCAGCCGAGGGGGGGGGAGGGGGTTTGAGCTGTATGCGTCCTTGACGTTTGCATACAGCAGGTCCAGAGTTTTATTGTCCCTTGTGTGGCAGCGGACATATTGTTTGAAGTTGGGCAGGGTGGCAGAGAGCGAGGCGTGGTTGAAGTCACCCGAGATGAGGATGAGGGCCTGTGGGTGCTTCGTCTGCAGCCGGGACACCGTGGCCTGGGTCTGCTCTGCTGCTGCTGCAGCGTCTGCAGAGGGGGGGATGTACACAGCCAGCATGATCACGTGACTGAGCTCACGGGGCAGGTAGTAAGGCCTCATGCTGACTGCCAACAGCTCGATGTCCCTGGTGCAGATCTGCTCCTTGACGGTGCTGTGGCCTGGGTTGCACCACCTGTTGTTAATATACACCGCCAGACCCCCTCCCTTCCTCTTACCGCTCTCTGCCGTCTTTCGGTCCGCCCGCAGGAGAGTGAAGCCGGTTAAAGAGACCACACTGTCGGGAATGTCCGTGTGTAGCCACGACTCCGTGAAGCACATAATGCTGCACTCCCGATACTCCCGATACTCCCGCTGCAGCCGCGTCAGTGCCGTCAGCTCGTCCATCTTGTTCGACAGCGAGCGGACGTTTCCCATGACGATCGCCGGTACACATGGTTTATACCGGCGTGCTCTCTCCCGGCGTTTAACGCCAGCCCGACAGCCCCTCGGTCTCCTCCGGATCTCCGCTGGGATGTCGAGCTTGTTGGCGAGAGCTAGTCCGGGGCGCCTGAGCGCTAGCAGCTGATCGCGGGAGTAAACAATGGAGCCGCGACTAGACGGGTCCCCTGAGTGATGCCACTCTCAAAGTGTTCATGGGAGGCAGAAGAGACGCTGGACTGAAACAGTCATATAGGCCAGACCAAATGTATGCCAGCATCATTATCATTATTATCAATTTCTATTTCTGAGTTCTTATCATTCTGATCCCCTTTTCTGTTTTTTTTTTTTCTTGGAATGGTTATGTTGGTTTTTTTTTTTTAAACAAAAATGTTTCCTTTTCTCAAAGGTGTCAACATCAACAACCTTCTGCAACATGAGTGCACTTTTCAGGAACTTCTCAGGATCGGTGAAATAATCTGTCACCTTTACAAACTGCCCAATGGTTTCATCCAGGAAGCTGTTTGTGTTCCAGTGTGTACAGGTCTCTATTTATTGATTGGGAGTCTGTCATAGTAACACAGTCAGAGTCTGACTCATATTCCATGCCATCTCTTTCCTCACCAACCGTCTGTGTCACACCTGCCTGCTCACACATCACCGGCACACCAGCAACAGGTCCTGCTACCTGCGCTCCACCATTTTTTCCAGTGAGCTGATCTGCTGTTATCTGAAGCTGCTCTGCTCCTGCCTCAGCCTCTTCAACTTCTACCTCTTCAACTTCTACCAACTTCTTCAGCTTCTCTGCTACTGCCTGAGCCTCCTCTGCTCTTACCTGCACCTCCTCCTGTCTTGTCTGCATCTCCTCTGTTCTTCCTGTATCCCTCACTTCTGCCATAGGAATAGCCATACTGCCATCTGCTGCCGTCTCAGTTCTTAGTTCTTCTATCAGTGCCTGGTCTTGCCTGTTGTGACCCTCCCCCATGTCAGCCTCTGTAAGATCAGCTAAGTAGACCTTCTTAACAGCAGCATCGGGGGCGCCAGCCACCGCATCTGCCACCTATCACTGCACTGCTGTAGGTGCGGTGATCAGCAGGCTTGTGAGAACAGGCGACGTGTTTGCGCCCCACATCGCCACACTCAAAGCATTTCATGCTCGCCATGCTGGCATACACCATGTAGCGCCCCTTCCTGTGCTTCACCCTCGAGGACATATCTAATGTCTGAAGGACAGTTCAGAAACATAAAAAATTATTGCCTGAAAGACAGACCTGTAAATATTCGCCATACAGCGTCACTCCACTCGTCAACAGATCGGTCATGCAACGCTCCTCTCTTACAAAAACCACCACCCCTCTATTCATCCTAGAGGCATGGGACAGTTTAGCATGTCCCCCCTGATCCCCCACAGCCAGAAGACCTCCTCAACCGGCACTGAGGGGTTCAGTTGAAGCCACACCCCGTGTCGGATTGACAAATACGGCGTCTCCAAAGACGCCATCTCCATCCCTAAACACGATGAATCCTCCACCAAATCACAACCAGTAATAACCTATATCACGTGGTCCCCAACCACTCCGGTCCACCGGCCCGGTACCGGGCCGTGGGTCATGTGGTACCGGGCCGCACAGAAAGAAAAAATAATTTCCATTATTTTTTTTTTTCGGAGTCTTAATGTTTTATTTTGAAAAGCGGCCGGATTCTCTCTATTACATCCGTCTCACTTGACGCATGTCATGTTCCTTTGTTGCTGCGATGCTACGAGGACTAATGAAGTTGCACATGATTACACAGTGGATTTACGTTCATTATTATTATTATTATTATTGAAAATACCACAGTTTTTAATGCCGATCGTATCATTTTATTTTGTTTTTATCTGCTGCACCTTTAGATTGGGCCATGAAAATATTGTCAGACATTAAACCGGTCCGTGGTACAGAAAAGGTTGGGGACTACTGCCCTATATCACAGCACAGAACGAGCCTGCTTGGTTCCCTGTGTCTGATCAAACACACCTGTGCTACGTTTCAGACAAGACACACCAGCAGCTTATGGACAAGAGGATTGCTGACTGCCTGTTTGAACCTGATGACAAGCTTGCCTAACCCCTATTGTTTGTAAGTTGAAAATAACTGCCAGGCTGGCCTCCCAGCCTGGCAGTCCACATGGTGGGGGG
>CAAE01010141.1:38130-57149 GCA_000180735.1 Tetraodon nigroviridis | reverse complement strand
TTACTTCGAAAAACAGAAATAATTACCCCGAAAAACCACTTTTCAAGTGAATGCAATACGCTTCTGTATTTAGGTGCGCCTTATAGTGCGGAAAATACAATACCTATGCCTTTGCGATGAACCGATAGGACAGCTTTGATGCGACTCCAGGTGTGTGTGCTTGGTGTGAAGTCGGCCAACAGAGATGAGAGGTTGAGCCGGCTCACTCTCAAAGGCGTGGAGAAATTCATGGTTGCTCCCAGCACCTCCTAAACGCAGACAACATAATTGCCACAGTTTTAACAAGGGTTCTTTTACTAACCCATTATACAAACAGAGTTTTGATAAATGAGCGTGTGTATGCTGATGAAGTGTGTGTCTCACCTTCATCTGGCTTTGTTTTCTGGATTTTGCAGCGATCATTTCACTGACGCTACAGTCCTCAGCTCTGGTACTCCTGCTGTCTGCATTGGGGTTTTTGAACGCGAGTACGCTGGAGTCTTTGCTTCTCCAGCGATTCACACTCAGGCCACTCACACACGCTTTTCTGCTTGTCCCACTTCGGTCTGTGGATGTAGACCTTTTCTTATCTCGAGTTGCATCTTGAGAAGTTTTAACACGCTGTACTGATGTTGACTGCCCTTTAGGCTTCGTTGAGGGAGACGATAAAATGCTCCGAGTATCGACTGACAGTACAGAAGCGTTGCTTTTCTCACTACAGACAGATAATTTCAAATTAAATGGTTCTGAGATCCGGCAGCTGTAGCCTTTGCGGGAATGTTCCAAACTGGATGAATATGTTGTTTGGCTACAGAGCTGACTCACTGTGGGGTTGTATAATCTGGCAAGCTGCACAGTGCAGGGCACACGCAAACATTTCTCCTTTAATGCATCTACCAGGCTATTAGCTCGATCTCCAAATGCTGGCTGAAATTGACTGCTGCTTTCAAGGCTCTCACTAGAAAAGAGATTTCCACTTGATGAACCCCCACCCATCTTGTTTTCTGTAACACTATTTTCTATCCCTCTCTCTCTACGGCTTCTTGTCATGTTGGAAATTTTGGTCTTTACAAATGAGTCACCAGAAGTCGCGTTCTCTCCAAAGCTCAAGCGCAATTTTTCCTCAGAATGAACCTGAGGGCGCCCCAGTGAATCCAGGTCGTGCTGTAATGGGTTTGAGACACCAGCACTAGTTACAGACACAGTAGGAGAAGAACCCCACTGTTCAGTCGTATGGCTGACGGCCATGGATTTAACACACGGCCGGTTAGGGAAATGTCCCGATGATGGTGTTGAGCAAAAGATCGGTTTCCTGGGACGGGAACCAAAGCTGTGATCTGACAGCACATCGAGAGGTATTTCTTTCAAGGTATTGGGTGGAAAACTGGAAATCTCTGAGAGAATCTCTGAGTTCTCCGCACTTGATGGAACAAATGCTGGGGGAACCTTCCTTCTTCTTGGTTTGAGAACCCTACTGCTACCTAAAGCTTCTAAAGTCGACTCATCAGAGGAGTTGAACAAGTTGAATGACACTTTAGGATTTTTGGGCTTTGCTGTGACAGTGCGCCTCCGTTGAGTTACATAGCGGCCTAATGACGGAAGATGATCACTAAACAAAAAAAAAAAAGATTTTTCTTTTTTTAAACAACTGATGACAGCTTTTTTTTAATCAACGTCAAGTACTTGTGCTTATTGGGTTCACAGACCTGGTGTTCTTTTTCTGTTGAGTACTTTGAGGAGAAGTAGGGCTCCTATAAACCTTGGCTTTCCTTTTTGGGGGACAGTTGTGTCTAATAATGGAAACAAAATCATCTCAGCAATAGTACAATGACAACATCTAGGCCAAAGTAATCATTTTTGGTCTCAACAGTGACTCAACAAATGAAATAAGCACATTACCAGATAAAAAAAATATATATATATTTATTTGATTCCACAAATGGTGGACAAAATATGCTTTTTCTAAATTATTTTATTCAATAAAGATAAGGGTTATATCAAATGCATAACTCTGTTATGCACACATTGTTATTTTGCTGCTGTTTGTTTACAGACCTTTTTTGTGTGGATTCAAAACTGGAAGATGAGGTATTTTGCTTAACCAGGGAAAGCATGGCTTTTCTCTTTGCAAGACGCCCAACTCGTTTTGTTTCATGACCCATCCTGGTCCTCTTCTGTCTGTAAATAAAAACAGAGGAATAAAAGATGGTTTGCCAGGTACATCAAATATCTTTAAAGTAAAACTTATAGCGCCATGCCTGTTGACATATTAAGGAGCACAATATTTGTAAAGTCTGACAAACCTTTGCATTAAAAAAAATGACAACATTGTAAACCTACAGGTGATACAATAATATACATGATGTAGCAAGATTTGAAATTTTAAAAACTTAAAAAAAAATACATAAATAAATGGACAGTAACGCCACTGCAGACCTTTTTGGTGTGGACTCAAAGCTGGAAGAAGAGGTACTTTGCTCAACCAGGGAAAGAATGGCGTTTTTCTTTGCAAGACGCCCTCGATTTGTTTCATGACAGACCCTGGTCCTTTTCTGTCTGTAAATAAAACAGATGAGTATAATATAATTTGCCAGAGATTGTTCAGGTACATAAAATATAATGAATATAAAGAATTGTCTCGCCGTGGCTGCTGACGTAGTTATGAGCAATTTTGTAATTCTGACAAACCTTTGGACGAATAGACAACATGGTAAACATATAGCTAATATATTTATATACGCGATAAATTTGAAATTCACAAGTAAATGGACAATAACGAACTGCAGATGAAAAAAATATGACAGGAATTTAGACTTGAACATACCTTTTCAAGGGAATATTAGAGGGTTCGAAGACGTCGCCATCTGTGGAGACTGAACTATCGAAGACCTGTTTACGGTTTTCAGGAGAGAGCCAAGCAGACACCTTTCGAATCTGCTTACCGTATGTCTTCATAAATAACGGCTTAAATGGCTTCATTTTTAAAAGAAATCTATAAACGTTTTTGTTTTTTTTTAAAATCCGACTACTTCGAACCGCTCCCTGTTTAAAATTCTTCTTCTTCTTGTTTGTGGGTTTCCTTGTAGGTTGGCAAACAACAAATCGGTGCATTACCGCCACCAAGTGATGTGGAGTGAGGACCCTGATATTTACTGTTGTATAAAAAGAGGACAACAAAAGGTGTCTATATCCTGATCAGAGCTTTTATTTCTCTTAAATGCCGAAGCAATGTTTAAAATCCCTTTTCCTTTTTATCTTCTATTTCTTTTGTGGGTTTTCATGGCGTTTGTTTAGAAATCGGATTGGGTAAAACGATTAATTATTTCGACACAGCGACGCCTAGCGGTGTAATGTAATCCAAACAAATAGCGCAAGCGTTAACCATGTGACCGCAGCAATATAGTCCCCACCATGTCTGGATTAATTTGTTAATATAACAATCAACCTGCAAACCACACGTTGATATGTGTCTGTGTATTTTGGTGGTAGACACCTTGTAGATTTCATTTATTATACTATACTGTTATTACACCATTTTAGGACCCGTGTTGGACCTTTTACCGTAAACGAGCACTACCATAAGTGCCCACCAGGTGTCGCCCTCTTAAACTTCTGCTCTGCCCTACACGTTTAACGTGCGTAACAGAAAAACGCAATCTGCGGCAGGAGTTTGTGTAGTTACTTTATTTTAAACGCTTGTTTTGATAATAGTAAAATCACCATGATGTTGTTATTATAATTATTGTTGCCGTGTATATTGCATACCAACTTTTACACAAAATCCCAAATAATAGTCAACTGCCACAGACATCAGTACGTCATATTTCTGCCCGTTAAATATTTTTTTTAGAACCAAGACAAGGAAAATAAAATTATTAATTATTTTTGAAAAATCAGACCTGACAAGACAAATGGTTTACAGACCAAACATTTCCACATCAGAAATGTGAATTTTCACGGGTCTTCGTGACATTTGAGTTGGGGGATAGTGAGGGGCCGAAGGAGCCCCCCCTACCCACTAAAGTTTCCCTGCTTCGCCGCCAAAGACTGATCAAAAATGATCATCTTAGCGTTTTTAAAACAGGGCAATTGTTAACTACAATACTTGTTAAAATACATATAAAATCCTCCTTACAACATAACCGCACTGCAACCTATGGCACACATCACTCCCAAATCACTGCTTGGGAATTAAGGCTTGGTTCACAGTGCAATAAAAAAATAAAACTCCCATAAAACACACAATGCAATGCAATAAATTATAAAATAAAACCAGAACTCGTAAATGTAACGTTGGATGTGGGGAAAAAAAAAAAAATCCCGGAGAAGCGTTCGCTTCCGGAGCAGTCTCCCAGTTCCTCCCGTTGGGGGGAAAAGCAGCATCTGGGAGGGGGCAGAAAAGCGATAGACACAGCTCCGGTCCGGAGGGGAGGAGTAAAGAGTGTCGAACGCAGAACGGAGGGCTACAACGCGCCGCAGGAGGAGGTAAGGAATCTGGAATGCAAGTCATTTGTTTCAGTTTTTAATCGGGTCACTTGTTAGTGTTACGGTTTATGGCTGCGTCCGGATCGCGCGTCAACGGGAACAACTTTACGAATTTTTTTCCTCTGCGACGCGTTTTGCTCCGGCATCTGTGGGCCCCGCTGTGTTGCGAACAAGTCTGGAAGGTGGTGGGGGAGAGAAGGCTGGGAGGCTGCCGCGGGAGATGGGGCGCGATCACCGGTGGACTTCAGAGTTTATTCCCAGATCATTTTAGGTGTTTCTGATGGCCGATGCAGGAGCCCCGTCCGTAAACGCAACGCGTGCTAATGACAACACAACACAACAGTTGGGGACCTTTTTTGCTAGCAGGCAGCCTTTAGCTTTAGCTACTGATGCCAAAAATAGTGTCGTTTTATTGATAAATCTGTAACAATAGAGCTGAGACATGACATAAAATCGTTGACCTGATTTCCTCATGTGGAGGGTAGTTCTGAAGGTACATGGTTGCACCATCAAATCAGAAGATAAACCATTAATGTACACATTCCTGTACTTCTATGGCTGAATTACCCCCCCCCGCCCCCCCGGGGGGTCTTTTTCTCCCCCCAGCATTGGGACACAACATTATTATTTTCTTATCGAAATAAGATTAAACACATGCAGCACTTAACTTTCATGACTATCTGACTGTCCTCATTTTCCTATGAAGAAGACGGTCAGAAAGACAGTAACTAACTGCTTTACCTACAACTCTTTTACTTCCCCTGTTAAGGCAAGCAGGTGCACTGCTAGCTATTTTTATCTTACTGTTAGGAGTAGGTGTGTGTGTGTGTGTGTGTGTGTGTGTGTGTGTGTGTGTGTGTGTGTTTGTGTGTGCGTGTGTGCGTGTGCGCGCGCGCGTAGGGTGGCAGACCATTGATGAGGATGTCTTGTAGGCCAGATGATGCACTATGGTCTCGGCTATGGATCGTAAAGGAACCCTGTTTGTATTCCATATCCCATCTTTTTATTTGCTTTCTTTAACTTAGAAAGATAAATCCTATTGTATAAATGGTTGGTAAACAGATTGAACCCCCCCTCCCCCCCGGGGGTTCTTTTTTTCCCTTCAGCATTGGGACACACAATTATTATTTTCTTATCGAAATAAGATTAAACACATGCAGCACTTAACTTCCACGACTATCTGACTGTCCTCATTTTCCTATGAAGAAGACGGTCAGAAAGTCAGTAAACTAACTGCTTTACCTACAACTCTTTTACTTCCCCTGTTAAGGCAAGCAGGTGCACTGCTAGCTATTTTTATCTTACGTGTTAGGAGTAGGTGTGTGTGTGTGTGTGTGTGTGTGCGCGCGCGTAGGGTGGCAGACCATTGATGAGGATGTCTTGTAGGCCAGATGATGGACTATGGTCTCGGCTATGGATCGTAAAGGAACCCTGTTTGTATTCCATATCCCATCTTTTTATTTGCTTTCTTTAACTTAGAAAGATAAATCCTATTGTATAAATGGTTGGTAAACAGATTGAAATGAAATTTAAGAGGATTGGATTTGTACACGTCAATTTTTACCCAGTCATCAACCATCGCTGGCATGCAGCTGCAGCACTGTATTTGTTTTCGTTCCCTCCTCTTCTCTTGTCCTGTCCCTTCCCCTCCTCTTTCTATCTCTTCATCCAGCCAGTCTTGAGCAGACGAGTCCCCTATAATATCAGGCTTCTGCCTAAGCTGTTTGCCACAAGTCGGACCTACTCTCGGGTGTTCAGACTCTAGTTTCTTTAAATTCCCCTAACCCAACATGTGGTTGTTGACACTGTAAACATGAGGCTAAATCATGCCTGAATCCTACGCCTTGTGTCATGGTAATTTCTGTTCTGGTCTGGAGCTGAAGTCATACAGAGTTTTATTGTTAAAGAAACAAGCATAATGAAGATTATTCTTCTATAAGTGTACTGGCATGAGGCTCGGGGTGCAGACGGGCTCCTGTGGTTGGGCCTGGAGCTCGTTTTGGAGTGTGGGGCTGGCTGGAATGATTGTTTCCAGCTTTGATTTGTTTTTCAGTATGAAGCCCTTGAGATAATGCAGCTGTTTGTATTTAAAAGCTATGGAGGCGCTTAATGACTCGTTTGTTTCGTGATCATTAAGGGAGCCAGGAAATGATGCACTGAGCCTTCCTGTGTTATTTTCTGGGCACAGAACAGGTAGAGATTGTTTGGACATGTGATGGAAGATATGTTTTTCTGTTTTGTTTTTTTTTAATTTTGTTTTCAATGTGTATAGGTCATTGTTTGTGAATGATACTCCCAAGTTGGTGACAGTAGCACAAATGAACAAAAGCATTTTCGGTTTTTGGAAAGTACCACTTGGGTTTTAGTCTCAGTCTTTTTTTTTTTTCGGTAGCTTGCATGGATATGTAGTGATACACAATCTGGATACTTTATTTTTAGCTCTTTGAGTTTGGTAATGCTAATGCTTGCTGTTTGAGGATGCATTCGTCTTCGCAAACCAATGTAGTAGCTGTAGCGGTGCACACAAGGATCATGACGTTGTCCCCAAGAATGAATCAAGAATGGCGCACTGTCATCCTTCTCTTTCTTCGTCGCTGGCTCTGCCTCCCTCCTTTTTAGTCCCAGCAGCGATTTTCCTCCCATGTCACCCGTGTGGATACGATATGCTTAAGGCTCCTATGTTAGACTCCACTGTTATCCTGTATATTTTACTGTTTTTTTCCCACTACATCCCCTATGTCTTCTCCCTCTCTTAGCTTTTTTAAGGGCATAACGACTTGCTGAGCTTGGAAAAAGTGACATGCATTTATGAGTGGAGTTTTCGAGCCAAGCGCTGCAGACATTATTCTGTGTGTTCATGACTGTTGGTGCTTGTTTAGCTTCGCGTTCAAGACCTTCTCCTCCAGATGAGGTAGTTTGGTACCTTCAAGGGAGTCAAAACTAGGTATAGCTGCTATATTGCACATGTAGACGGTCAGATATACAGTGAAGTGATGCGAGAGTATCTTTGAACATGTCACACATCTAAAAATACCTCACGATATCTCTGCTAGCCACAAAGTGCTCGGTGGATTGGATGTAATTATGTGTGCCAGACTATAAAAGTGTGTGTGTGTGTGTGTTGGGAGACATGATGGGACATTTTTGCTTCACAGCACAAACTTTTTAGTCTGCGTGTGGTCGGCATTGGGCAAAACAGCTGATGATGAGGGATGGCGAAAGTGTGTATGCGCAGACATGCTTGTGTTTTCAGTGTGTGTTTGATCGATCAGATAAGGTGCAGGGAGATCTGTTATCGCCACCCGACTTCCCCTGTGAAACAATACCACTGGTACGCCCTTGACTAAACAAATGTGTGTGCATGCGAGGGGGCATATTCGTGCATACCGTGGCAATAGATTCCAGGCAAAAAATAAGCTGAAGACTGCCAAGAGCAGATTTATCCAGATGTTCCAAGAGATGTAGTTATATGTTTTGGTTTTCAGCCGACGCTGTTTATCTGCGCAGTCAATTCCGTCCACCTTCTCTTACAGCCCTCCGTTGTTGCCTCTCAATAGGGTTATTGTGCCCACTGTCAGGCAGGCTGGTGTGTGTTTGTGTGCGCGTATGTGTGTGCGTGGGTAGTGAGTGACTTTTTGTGCATTGTTGTTGCAGGGAGCAGACAGCCGTGAGGTGTGCTTGAACAGACAAAGAGTTTAGAGGCCCCGTTTGTCCTGCAGGGCGTGAATCCCAGCGATGGGGCCCCTGTTTAATGGTGACGCCCTTTCGGCATCACGCGTCTTCCTTTTTGCTGTTCCGTTGTTGCTGTATTCCTTCACCCGTGTGTCTGTAGGTGCGTGTTTGGATGTTGCGTTGCGTCAGCTCCTGGCAACACACAAGTCCACCTTGTTGTTGGATAGTTGGCATGCACGTTATTCCGCCATCAGTTTGCTTTGAGGAGCAGCCAAGGATAGTTTTTCAGCATTTATTTGAAATACACACACACACACAGAGACACACACACACACAGGCATGCATAATTTAATCAGATACACTTTGTAAACTGACTGTGGGTATTGAATATGCACTGTTTAGGCACCTAAACCGGAATACCGTCCTGCAGTCGCAGGAATTTCCCCGAGTATTTAAGGTTCATTGTAACTTTTTCCGACCTTGGCGCTTTCCTGCTGTTGCACAGTTGGTCTTTCAAGGCGGGGGACTGATTTGTATGAAGGGAATTCCTTTTCTGATGAATGGACAGGGTGAAAAGTAAGACAGGTGCCGAGTCATGATCGGGGCCATTGTGGGCTGGGTTTCTGTGGAAAGGTTCCCAGCGGATATGTCACATCCGGTGGCCAGAGAGGAGTTAGGGATGGCCGGGAAGGATGTGACAGCTTTGTGTTGCTGCCGGAAAAAGGAACTATTTTCTAGAGTTTCTTTTCAAATCATCTGCAAAGTTTGATAATTAACTCAAAAGTTGGAATTTGCCCCCCTTGGCATTGCTTTTGTCTTGGCAAAAACATAAAGGGCATTCATTTTTTTCCCTATAGATTCCAACCAAATACAATTCATAATCGCTTAGAATCTGTGAGGACCAGAAAGCTGTGGCCTTTTTTTGACAGGAAGAGACCAAGAGAACGAAGGCTGATTTTTAGCGAGTGCGCGATCATTGCAGCGGTGTCCGTGATTCTCTCTGGCAGAGAAGGGACATTCCTTTTCCGGTGAGTCGCTCTCTGATATCTTGTGTCTCTTCTGATGTCTCCTGCTCTTAATCTGGTGGTTTATTTTTCTCCTCATATATTCTTGTCAAATATTTCTGAAATGGTTGGGTATCGGAGGCTGTGTGTGGGTTAGGCTGTGATATGAAACATATTGAGGCACGCTTGCTATAGGCCTTTGAGTCAAATATGATAAACTCTGCCTTCCTTCCTAGCACCCACACACACACCTACACACACACAGCCTGAGTAAGAACTGTGGCATTTATGTCTAGACTTCCCTGTCTTTTCGGATGTCCTGTCACATCTCAGCTATATATAGGATTCACAGTTTTGCCAGTGCCTTTGCTGGATCTGACGAGCCTTTTGTACATGTGCTTGTCTGTCTGTTTATCTGCACATCTCTGAGCGAGAGAGAGATTTTTAATTGAAGAACATCATCTCCTTTGCTGCCTAGCAGGACAAAACAAAACAAAACAAAGAAGCTCTGACTATATTAAGATTATTATACAGTATGTTAAAGGCCCCGCGACACCACTGGGTATAAAGCGGGTAGGATAATGGATAGATGGATGGATGTTAAAGGCACCGCGACACCGCTGGGTATAAAGCGGGTAGGATAATGGATAGATGGATGGATGTTAAAGGCACCGCGACACCACTGGGTATAAAGCGGGTAGGATAATGGATGAATGGATGGATGGATGTTAAAGGCTTTCTCAGATTTCCCAAAGTTCTGAACGCTCTGGAAATGAACCTGAATTTCAATCTGTGTTTATCGGTTTTCACGACTCAACCTAGCACCTGGCAGTATACCGGTTCATACTGAATACTGGTTTTTATTTTTTTTATCTTATGAAATTTTTGTGTATCGTAATACCGGTGAGAACACACCGTAACGGAGTTCCACTGAACATCATTTAACTGGGAATCCTCGGAAACTCCGAATTTGGTTGCAGCTTTCCGAGTTTTCAAGAAATTCGACGGCACCACTGCGAGTTGAGCGGTAAAGATAAGAAAAGTGAACGTTCTGAACCAGAAGTTCCAGAACAAGTTGAACATGACACAGAGGAACTTGTACCCAAAAGAGGAGCTGCGTTTGTTTTTTGAAAGTTTTTTTCATTTTTAGAAAATCGACGTTGATCAAACAACAATTCTTTGTAAACATTGTAGAGCTAACGGTGTAGCCGCGGGAGTCAACACAATTTGCTGCACCACCCTCACAGACATATCTTGGAATATCAAGACTAACCTAAATTAATGTCCAGTGGTTGTTACTTTGTGTAGTTGATTTCCGCAAAATACGTTTTTCAAGCTAGCAAAATTTGAAAAAATAAATGGATTTTGACTGTATTTTGACTGCAACTGTCACACATTCGGATTCCTCCATTTTATTCGAATCATGAGGGCCACCTCTTTTTAAACAGCATCATTTGGTGACACCAATCAGGCCTGTAGGGACATTAATGGTTTTCTACAATATCTGTACCTCATGACAGTAAAATAAGCAATTTTAGACCAGTTAACTGCTGTGATTTGTCTCTAAGTATTCAGAAAAGGTGGTTTAAGGTAAAGATGCCCTCCATGTTTTGCACTTGTTTTTCACCTCCAAACCAGGAACAAAAGTAAACTGTCCTGTTTTCAAAAGGATATCAGAGTCGTGGACTTGACTAGACTTGTGCCTGAAAATCAAAACTAGATTCCCCTTCCTGTTTGACAATATTCTTCCCCAAACTGTAATTGATAATCTTTTTTTTGTTTTGTTTTGATTAGCTTGCACCATGGCCCATTTCCGTTAGCTACTTCAGCACCTGCCGAAGCACCTAGCGATAAAAGGTCGAAAAGTAACCACAATTACATCTAAATAAATTGCTGCAATTCATGTCAAGCAGTCTTTTGGTCTTCCAGCTGAGCGGGGCTGCGCTCCCCCGTGTACGCTTTCTTCCCTCTCACGACCTCCCCTCACCCACAGGAAAAGCGGGCAGGGGGAAATGGTTGGAGGGGGGGAGGGTTCCATGTGGGAATGGGAGGGAGGTATTACAACATTTTCGCTCCCAAGTTTCCATGAGTCCAGGAAGTCACTTCTGGGCTGTAACGCTTCTTTCCCACGTCACAGGATTGTGAAAGACTGCTTAGCTATTTTGATATTCATCAATATTTATATAGCAAATCCACCAGGCACGGTTCATCACCTCTGTGTGCTCTTGTGTGTGTAAGAAGCATTCAGATGAGATGGTTAAAGTTTGCCTGAAGCCAAGGAGAGATGTACCAATGTGTGTATCTTTAATTGATCTTGATTGATTACTCTTTGTTGCCTTTGAAGTGTTAAAAACGCGGCAGTGTAAATATATATAAAACTTTACCTTGCCTTTGCTGTAGGTTATACCTTTATTTATGAACAAACAGACACACTCATTTTTCCCTTTCACGTGTGTATTTAGGTTGCTTCGGGTCAGCGGACGGATCTCACACAATCACGCTTTCACCTTTTGCCCATTGTAGTTCGGCCACTCCTGTGCTTGTCCCATTACAGTTGTTTCGCCCCCAGTTGCAGTGACCCACCCACCCAAAGAAAGAGACATGCCTGAGATTCTTTGGCACTCCCTGAAAATTCCTCTCTGCTTTCTTTAGTGGTCATTTTTTTCACTCCTCGGTCTCCAAGGGAAACCAATCGGCTGCAAAATGATGACTTGGAAAACCGACAGCCAAGCAGAGGAAATGTTAGAAGTTTAATCAAAATGCTGCTTACGCGAGTGGAAGACATTTGGATCCATTTCTCTCCGTCCTTCAAATTCCCCAGAAATGGCCGCTGCAGGGACAACGTCAATGCATATGGGAGCACGAGAAACCACAGCTTCTGTTTACGCAGAGTGAGCGAGTGAGTGACTCTTTGTGTTTGTCGGGGTTCGGCGCGGTTTGTTTAAGCTGCGGCCTCATTGACAGTGTAAATTTGGGAGTTATTTTGCCTCTAATGAAAGTACAAGTAAACTCGCACATGCAAACATGCCACTGCTCAAGCCTTTGACCCTTCCACCTTCAGTTTGGAAGCAGCTTTATTTTTTTTCCCTGCTTCCTCTGTTTGATGTTTAGTCTATTTGTGTGGGCAGTAAATGGGTGCCTAGCATTTATCATGTGTGTAAACATCCTCTAGTCAAAGGTTTGAGATATTTTAGTATTGTCCTATAAAATAAAGGGGATTGGTTGAAACCTGGTGTACCGATAATAACTATGGTCTTCCTTTTCATTGTAGAAGGTTAGTCTGAAATTTCTTTTGAAACTTTGAACTTTTCATATGACTTTTCCATTGATTAACTAAAGTGGAATCTGGGCAATCAAAGGAGTGTCTACTGCGTAATAATTCAAAGTGTGTATATAAAAAAAATCCATTGTGCCCTCATGAGAAGTAATTTTTGCTCGGCTAAAATCGTTCAACTATTCAGCAGCATCAGGCAGCAGTATTTTAAACACGGTGGTTCTTAGAAGAGGGGAGAATTTTAAAAAAACAACAAAAAACTGAGACTTTACCATTAAAGTTTAATGTCTCTAGTGGCTGTAATACGAAGCACCATCCAGTTATGGTAATAAATGGTTTTGGGTTTAAAGCTTCCCAGCCTTGTAAATGGAAGAGTCTCGCCACAAGGCCCGACCCACTCCACAGCCAATGAAAATAAAGCCAAGAAAAGATCTGGGAAGATTGCCTGCTATTGTGTACTGTAGCTGGCTCACATGTCCACATCCTGATCCAGCACTAGGAAAAACACCCGGTTGTGTTTTGTTCTCTGCGTGCCTTGCTTGGTTGACATCCATCCATCCATCCATCCATCCATCTTTCCCTCTGTTGCCCTGGTGTTCGTCTGTGACAAGCTTTGCTTTCTTGGTCGTCTTTTTGGTACCAGATGGGGATTTGCACCAGCATCATGGAAGATGGCTATAAAACAGGTTTGTAGCCAGAACCGTGCAGCTTTATGAGTGTTTACAGACCCGCTTCACTTTTAATGAGAAAAGCCAGCAGATCTCTTTTAGTCAAAAGGAAGTGGAGTGAGAGAAGGGGGGGAGGGGGAGGTAAAGGATAAATACAGTTTAGGGCTGTAAGGTGGCAGATGATGAGCTGTGGAAGGAAAATATTGAGATAGAAACAATTGAGATGAGCTAAGAGAGTAAAGAAAAAAGGAAAGAGCAAATGAATCAAGCTATTGGAAGGTCGATCCTTGAGAATACATGAAAAAGCTTCCTCTCGTGGACTTCAGACTCCTTTAGCGCTTTAGCTCCCACCCCACAGGAAGGGTTAGGGTAGAGGCAGAATCCCTGCAGCTGTTGCCTTCACTCTGGCTGGGACCGAGGACACAAGCATGCATGCGTATACACACACACGCGTGCACACAGCCTGTGGGTCACAGGTCACTGTCATGTTGTGACACACTGTGGATCCTATTACCCACCTCCCTGCAGTGTGTGTGTGTGTGTGTGTCCAAGTGTGTCTCCATAGGCAGCTCCGCCTGTCTTTTCTCCAGTTCTTGTCACATTTCTCTGTTTCCAAGCGGGTCCATGTGGGAAAACTCTCATTTGGCATTCACACGTGTTTCTGATCAACCGTTTGTCTCCGGCGTGTCACTGTTGTTGCACAGCGGAGCCCTGGAATTCTTCTCAGACCCCAACGTCCCCAGCAGAGGATTGCAGGCGTCCCTTCGTGGCAGCTGAGGCTCAAAGCCACCACAACAGTCTCTGTCGTTCCACGCAGCGTCGAGCCATATCCAGATGTGCGCTGCTGTTCCAGCACACTTGTAAGCCCCACCCAAGAGCCAAAACAGTTGGCATCTGTCTGCAGCCCAGGGAGAGTGTATGAGTTTGAGCGCAGTCTGTAGTTAAGGCATTTGGATAGTTTGCACTTTTTTTTTTCTCGTCGTTTTTGCTTTCATTCAGCACACTTGGTTAGAGATGAGAGGAGCCGCTCTGAGGTTACAGTGGGAAGTTTAAACGGCAGCTTAACTGATGCTGTTTTCCCCGGCGTGCAGAGCATTTATGTAGCATGCGACTGCGCATGAAGTTTGGTAATTAATCTATTTACTGATATATTTTTTTTAACCTAATGCATTTTGTTGTTTTTTTTTAAAGCTTAGCGTGGATTTAGAAACCTTTATTGCTATAACTTTTTGAAAAAAATCAAAACCACAACACTAACCGTATAACGTAACGCTGTAAACATTATAACAATATCTAAACTTTATTAGTAAAAGAAGTTAATTCTGAGTCCTTAAAACAAAGTTAGAGGTGATTTTTTCTGCGTTCTGATCATTTTGGAATGTTCTTTTTCTCCTAATTGCATAAATTTAATGTTTGCTCTTATGAACAACACCCTTTTTTTGTAATGGGACTTTTGTTGCCGTTCATTAGTTAGTGGAAAATACCGTTCTCTGTTGCAAACCCAGACGTTGTCACAGATCATTGCTATTTAGCCATGTCCACAGGTTCCCAGGCATCCACACTTGTTGTTACAGGAGCCAGGGAACCAGTTTATCTTGTAAATTTAATCTCCAAATTTGTTTTATTTGTAATTTATGATCCTTGGTGATATCTAAACCGGTTCTCCTTGCTGGAGACAGTTGTCTATACTTGACTATACCAACATGTGAAGCTGTTGCAGCTCTTCTGCTTTATGTGTGTGTGCTCCTGAGGTGTTCAGTGAGTCACAAAGACTAATCTGTCTTTTCACAACACCGGTTATTTAAGGCGATTATAACTAACTGCGAGCACCAACTTCTGGTACCTGGTTTGTACACGCAGCTCTGATTATAACATCACACAGCTGTGCTACAGATGCCTTTTCGGTTATTACAGTCTGTGTAGCACCTGGTGTTGGCAGACAGACTGAAGTCGGGAAGCTGTAAAACACATCAGGATAAAAACGAGGAAGCAAAGGCAACGGTTCTTTGGTATTTTAGAGGGGTTTTCAATCATTCCCAGACAAGTGAATCATCGTATTTCATTCATAACTTTTGTGCTGTTGCATAAACCAACCTAAAGGTTTCTGTACGCCTGCTCTTCCTTTATACTTTAATGTTACATTTTATGTTGATTCTTTTACTTTGACTCTATTTCTTCTGTTGTAAAATATTGTAACACTTACTTTAATAGGACTAACTGGGTCTCTGTAGTTGTGACGGTCTTCAGAATAGTTAACCAACGCTTATATATTCAAGCACCACCACCGAACTTAACATTTTTATAACCTTGCAGCTGATAATGCTGTAAATGTATTCATTTCTATCTATATTTAAATCCTCTTTAGCCTGGGAGTAGTGTGGTTTTCCAGTTTATTTTTACACTTAAATCTATATACAGCAGGATGCAGTTCTGTGCACTGGTTGTTGCATAATTACAATGAAATATCTCATTCTTTCCAGCTTGGCTAAAGAGAAAAAAAGGCCCACTTAGATTATTTAAATACTATCAAATGTAAACTACATGTGGTTCATTCCAGCCTCTAAGACCCTGTTTAGTTCAATTTTGTGTGTTTTAAGAATGAAAGTGCCATTGATGGTGCCATTGATGTGGGTCCTCTGCATAGTCTGATCTGTCAAAACTGTCAAATTTCTTAGAAAATAAGAAAAACCTAGTGCCCTGCTGCTGTTTCATAATGAGGGGTGATGCTATTTTTTTCTAATGTATGACCAATCAATGATATGCTGCTTTTGTTTGCACCTCTTGGCAACAATATTTTATTTTGTCATTTATTTCTTCCATTTTAAATCACCTGCAGCAGGACTGGCAGCAGGTGCACTGTAAATATATGCAGAGAATAAATGTAAGCTGTTTTTTTTTTTCTAGCTGCCTGATTCAAAATCACAGTTTTAAAAAACCTGTTCCATGCAATGGTTTGGCCTGTACTTGCGGTATTTTTTTTTTTTTTTTGAGGAATTAGGCCAAATCGAATCCCTCTGTGCTTTTTAGTTCCTGCCAGGCCAGCGGTTAGTAAGCTCCTGACACACATGGAAAGATTGGAGGAAAAATAACATGAATCTTGAATAAAGCAGCCTTCAAATGCTGATTTTCATCTGAAAATGCTAAATATACTTTTTAAACACTGCAACAACCCTTTTAAATAATTGAATGTTTGATCAAGGTTTAAAAAAAAAAAAATCACTTATCCTGATTATTTGGCCCAGACTCCTTTTTTCCTCCACTGATTTCTTCTGTTTCCATTTCCAAAATTCTAATTTACGCCCCTCTCTTCCTCAGGACTCTGCAGCTCAAGTGAAGTCTTGGGGATTAGATCAAGAGAGCATCCCTGACTCACAGCATGGATGCAGTCTATTCTAGAACCCACTGCATGACTTAGATGCCTGGTAAGTAATCTGGTATTTTATTCTTTTTAAGGCACAAAGGGATGCTATTTAGGCAGTAGCGCTATCTCCTGCCTGCGCAGTACCTCCAGTGTACCTCAAGCTCTTTACAAGCCTTTCTTTAGACTGTTCTGTCTGTTCACACGCATGCACACGCAAGGTTGTCGAAGTCCAACCAGGTTTTCTGTCCTACCAGGTAGAAAACTCTTTTACCTCTCTTGCTGTGGTAAAAGCTACTGTTTTGTTTGGTGGGACGGAAGATCTGGCTGGATTTCGACACTCCTGCCAACTATTCTAAATCGCCATTAAACTATACCTCCTTTATTGGTCTCCAAAAGCGTGTCCAGTCACAGTTCGGGATTCATTGTTGTTCCCTTCCCCGCTCAGGCTGTATCGTTTTGTTTTTTTTTTTTTTAAATGTAGCTGTCTTATTTAAAATATAGCCTATTTGAAATTGGAGCATATGATTGGCACACATGATTCTAGTTTCACAGCCGACTTTTTGACGACTTTTGTCTCCTAGGGAAATTCATGTCCACTGAGTCAGCTCTAGCTTCTTGGCATTTCTCCCCTAATGTTTTTCCAAGGTTAGATCTCTGCGTGCAACTGGAATTGTAAATGTTGTTCCTTGAAGACGTTTTGCTGCCTCAGTTCTAAACTTGCTATATGTACGCAGAGATCTAACCTTGGATAACCATGACCTGGATGCATGAGAATCTACACAGACATCCCCCAGTGTTTGGTTTTTTTAACTCTCTTTATTTAGATATGCGGCTGACTATGGTAACCAGCCTCTGACCGACTGACTTTCCTGTTTCCCGTCACACATGCGCTTTGGGATCCCTGTTCTGTGATTGCTGCCATTTTAGATCTCGAGATGAGCTAAAACAGTTTCCAGCTGTCTTGTGCATGCTTGTGTTTCCCTTACAAGATTGTTTTGCGTGCACGTCAGCACATTTAGATTTGCACTCTGTTAAATGTCTCCCACATTGTGTGGATGGGTGGGCTGGATCTGGTTTTATTCTTCATCAACCATCATGAGAAGATTTCATGTGTTTAATTAAACTAATTCCTTTGATGTTCTTCTTCTTCTGCAGTAAACTTGTCTTACGATGATGTCGGTGGATGTGACCAATCGCAACGGCCCCGTTGCCACGCCCCCGACCTCCCTCAGCCTGCGCTCATCACACAACCAGCTCCTCGACAGCGATGCCACCCAGCAAGGCTCTGGCACGCCTCCTAAATGCCGCAAAAAGTACGCACTTACCAGTATCCAGGCTGCCATGGGCTTAGGAGAAGGATTGTCCTCCCCTTCTTCATCGCCAGCGTCCTCCCCATCGCAGGCTTCAAACCCCAGCAACCCTAAGGTTGCTAAGAACGGCGTCAACCAGCTCCGGAAAGCCGGGCAGGATCACAATAAAAACACAACAACCTTGGAGCTGGGAGGCAGTCTGGAAACGGAGAGAGGCGGAGTCAGTTTCCCCAAACCTGAGGAGAACCAATTCCACACTCTCGCTGCCGATGGCAGAGAGGAAGACATCTTTAAGTTAGAGGCCGAGCAGAGCCCGGACTCTCAGGGTGAACCGGAGCCCGAAGACAAGTCCGAATTCCAAATCGACAGCAACATCAACGGAACCGCGGAGCCCAAACTGAACGGCAACGCGACGGATGCGGGTTTTGATCTCATCGAAGCGGATGAGAGTGACGACATCAGCATCCTGTCTGAAAAGGAAATGATGGTAAAAATGAGGATTGAGGAAGACGGGGATGAGTTGGTCTTGGAGGAGCACGATGAGGAGAAAAACCCTTTGCTGATAAAAGAGTCCACGGTGAAGAACATCAAAGTTTCCTCTGGCCTGGAGCTCATCTACCCGCTTCGGTCCAACTTCAGACTCCTCAGATCGGGTGACGACTCACCGGGGCCCCCTCCGTCTTCCTCACCGAAACAAGCCAGCTCGGAGGACACGCCTCTGCTCTCAGCGGCCTCTTGCTCTTCCTCCTGCTCCTCCTCCTCGTCTCCAGAGACCAAGAAGGACAGACGGACCGGAGCAAAGACCGACTGTGCTTTGAACCGAATTCAGAATCTGAACCCCAGTGACGAGGAGTTGAGCTGGACCACGTTGTCCCAGGAGAGCAACTCTCCAGAGGAGACGGGTACACACTCACACACACACACACAACTGCAAAACATCACACAGCAATTTCAGCATTTTTAGCTTTCAGTTTGCTGTTGACCTACTTTTATTTCTAATGGCCGTGTGCATTTGTGTGAATGTGAATATAGAAGATAATCATTGATCTTCAAAATCTTCCACGTATACATGTGGGGCAGGAAATGTCCCCATGAACTGATGGGTGTGTTCACGTGCTAAATCAGCTCTTTCCTGTTTGACCTGCATGATATCGCGGCGCAGTCTCTCTCACTCTCTCGTTCGCACTTCACACACTCTAGCGTTACTTAAATGGGGACTCGGTGCTCTGTGCCTTTGTGATTGGTTGCCAGTCGTGTATAATACGT
>CAAE01010141.1:3134-19086 GCA_000180735.1 Tetraodon nigroviridis | reverse complement strand
CAGTAGGAGAAGAAGCCAGCCGCAAACATTCTAGCTGGCGGGATGCATAAGTTTCTGAAACGAAACAGAGTGAAAATGAAAATGAAAGTGATGCCACCATCTCCTCAAAGGCGAAGTTTTGGCGAAAGTACAACCCTGACTATTAAGTTTTGCTTTGAGAACAGAGGTTGCTAGGCAGAGCCTAGAGCCCAGTCTGTTCCGTGTGTAACCTGAGCCAAAGAAGCACCAAAGCCCTCAAAATGAAGGCGGCATCTCGAAAGTAAACATCCCAACTTTGTGGAAAAGCCGGTGGATGTTTTCAAAAGGAAAGAAAATGGGCTACAAATGCAAAAAAAAAAACCCCTATCGTATCTCTGACTGGCGACTTTAAATGTGCTTTAAAAGCCAGCTACCTGCGTAGTCCAAATAGTAAGGCAGTACACAGCTGTAAGTGATCTGTAAGGGGACTTGATTTGAGATATTGAATGCAAATCAAAGCACCTAGGCTCGGATCAATTAAAATTAAAATCTAAAAGCCATTTTGTACTGGGGAAATTTGGGCCCAGAGGTCAAAAAGGTTTAGAAACCCTGGTTTATCGTTCTCCCTGTGAGGTGTGGAAGAGGAACAGGAGAGTGACAGCAGCAACAGTGTTTTAAATTCTACTTATTATTTTTCTTCTACTTCAGGAATGGACATATTAAATGGAGCTATCGAGAGCCTGATAAATTCTTCCAACAAAGAAGACTGGACCCCAGTGGCTCTCAATGTGGCAGATGCTACTGTCACAATCAGCAAACAGCAGGTTGGACATGGCCGCCACCGGCAAACTGCTGCTTCGTCTTTTCCTGCCGTTCTCACCCTTTTTCCACTCATGTTTATATTAAAGTTTCTGTGTGTTGTTTGTACTCTATCTCTGACTCTGATCTCCACACATTTACGCGTGTCCAGGACGAAGAGGAGGTGCTGGTGGAGTGTCGCGTTCGTTTCCTGTCGTTTATGGGTGTCGGCCGCGATGTGCACACGTTCGCCTTCATCATGGACGTCGGCGGACATCGTTTCGACTGTCACGTCTTCTGGTGCGAACCCAACGCTGGTAACGTGTCCGAGGCTGTACAAGCAGCCTGCATGGTGAGTCGGCACACAGCGGCAAAAAGCGGCTGAAATTGCTGGTTTTCTTTGATATGTCAGTTATCTTCCCTTTATTCCAAACAAACGGCCGAGTCCTAAGTCAAAAATTCTTTCAGAACCAAAGAAAAATTAAAAAAGTGAAGTAGGGCTGGCACGATTAGGCATTTCTGGAAACAATTAACTGTCAGAAAGATGATTGTGATGTGACCGTTGGATTTATGTATCCACTTTTTTTCTTTTTTCTGTTCTTCTATCATTTCTAAACCAACCCTGGTGCATCTGTAGATGTTGGCCCTCGTATACCAATCAAACATACAGCAGAAAACTGCACGCACAGCTGTTTTCACTCAAGGCCCCGCATTTATAAATCTGGACCTGAGCATATGATCCGCTCAAATTTCATGTCAGGAATAATTTGTTACGTTAGCGCTTTTGACTGGCGCTTTACGCTAAATTTTTACGGGTAGCTTCCTCCAAAGCATGTTATCTTAGTCATAGCATATTATCTTAATCATAGCAAATTATTCTTGCCACAGAAAATTATCTTAACCCTAGCATAATATCTTAGCCATAGCAAATTATCCTAACCGTAGCATATTATCCTAGCCATAGCATATTATCCTCGCCATAATTTATAATCCTAGCCATAGCATTTTATCCTAGACACAGCTAATTATCTTAGCCACAGCAAATTATCCTCGCCATATCTTGTAATCCTAGCCATAGCATATTATCCTAGCCATAGCATTTTATCCTAGACACAGCTAATTATCTTAGTCATAGCATTATATCCTAGCCATAGCTTATTACCTAGCCATAGCTCACTGCCGATTCGATCATGACGTCAGACTCAGATTCCTAGGTATTTTGCACAACTTTGTGGATTAAATATTTAATTGACAGTAATGATGGTTATGATAAATTATTGCGATTGACATGACTGCCCTCCGTGAAAGAAAATGAGCTGCTCACATCATTTCCTTTTTAAGCAAAAAGCAGGTTGCAAATTTAATTAACACAGAATCCATCATATCATCAAATATGGACACAGTTACACATTTAGAGTGGTTCTGTCTACATTTCCTGGTGAGAGACAGGTCTCGAACTGGTCAAATCATCTGATTTGACAAATTTGTGATAAAGTCTGTGGCGAATAAACAATTTCATCCTTTTCCTTTTATTACCTAAAACCTATAATCAGAACTTGTTTTTACCGTAATACCCTGGAAACCTGGTTTTACTGTCTGAGAAATCAGATTGAGTTGAGTGATGGCGCATCAGAACAACTGATATGTGCAAGATCACGCAGATATGGTCAAACTCATTGACGGCTGCTATTCTTAACTTTCCCTCTCTCTCTCTCTCTCTCTCTCTCTCTCTCTCTCTCTGTCTTTTCACACTCAGTTGCGCTATCAGAAGTGTTTGGTGGCTCGACCTCCTTCCCAGAAGGCCTGCAGCTCGTCGCCCCCTGGCGAATCGGTGTCCCGTCGTGTCTCGACCAGCGTGAAAAGAGGAGTCCTGTCACTCATCGACACCCTCAAACACAAGAGACCCGTCACAGAGTTGCCGCAGTAACAGCGGATAAGCGCGGCGACGCCCTGCGCCTCCTTTCAGCCCCTCCTCTTCCTCCTCCTCCTTTTCCTCCTCCTCCCACCTATTGCTGCCTAAAATCCAGCGCCACCATGGACCCCAGCGACGCTAGAGACTGAGCAGAGCTTTGGTTTCTTGGCTTCTGTGGAGCAGTAGGTGATAAATCAGCGTGTTCCACTGAAGATTTGTGATTTCCCACGAAGAAGAAGCACAGAAACACGATCATCGCAAAGATGAAGAGCTGCTGAGGGAGCCGAGAGCCATGAGCAATGAGCGAAGGCTGCTCAAACTGTCCCTACGTGCGCTGATGCTTTTCTGTCCCTTTGCTTGCCAGCATGAGCCCCCCCCCCTCCCCAAAACACACACACCTGTCCTTAACTGCGCACCCGTTCATGTTTGTCAGTCTCTAGTGGCTCTTCGCTCGCTGTGTCCCTCCTCATCATTGTCAGACTGTGTGATATCTGACTTTCAAATCACTTTGTGACATTTGACAGAAAGAAGCTGCTACAGATTCCACCATACACACACACAAATGCACACCCTCTACTGCTATCTTTGTGAGGACTTCATAATGTATTACCCAGCCTCTGACCCTAGACCTGACTATCCCAGCTACACCCCTGACCCCTGACCCCTGACCCCAACCTAGACCCAATTCTGACCCCAACCCTAAAACCAAGTCTTAACCCTCAAACAGGTGAGAACCAGCCAAAATGTCCTCGCTTTGCTAGTAGAATGAGTATTTTGGTACTTGGTATGGACCAAGTATGAGAACACACACCCAAATACACCAAATACTCTAAAGCTTAGCCCTGAAGGGGAGTAACGAGTGGTGGTTTTTTTCACCCGAAAAATCTTTCATATCTTCGGTTGGCGAGGTGTCTTTACTGTTCTTCTGTCTTTCGGAAACGAAAACGAAAAGGTGATAGCCATAATAGAAGAGCCATGGGACGGACGGACGGATGGATGGAAGGAGCGCCGCTCCCCCTCCCCCCTCCCTTTGCTCCTCAACGCTGGTGTATCGAAGGTAAAAAAGGGAAACGACGCATGAAAAACACTGTCAATCATGCAGAGAAGACTGGAGGATGGTGTTTTTCCTACTGGCACAACGACAACAATGGCTTTTCTCAAGTTTTCACGGGGTGAGACGGAGAAGGGCTAGTTTCATCTCGGGCTCAGCTGGGTTTTTTTTTTTGTTTGGTTTGGTTTTTCATAGAAAACCCAACATAGAGGATGAATAGGACCTCCCGTGGCTGCTTTCTGTCTGTTTTCAGGCTTTCCTTTACTTGAACGAGCCTCCTTCTGTGGTTTTTTTATTCGTTTTCTCAACGTCCTATCACCTTTTCTGTTCTTTCCCGAACCCCCCAGGTGGTTGGTCCTCGTGGTTGGCCATACCAGTCGGAGTCCTTGCTCTGAAATGAGAATGTCAGGTTTCTCGTGTCGTTTACGGAGCACCAGATTAGCGCTGTCGCTCTCCATCGAACACCCCCTTAAATCTGTAATCCGACAACGGTCGATGCTGAAGGAGGATCAGTGGGACCTCTGATGAGAGAAATACTCTCGTTTTTATTTGAAGAAAAGAGTAAAGGCCATCATGTAGGATTTGGAGGCTAATGCTAAGCTAATGTTGCTGCCCTCCTGCCTGAAGCAGACTCATTTTCCCCCTTTTTTAATTTTTTTTTTTTTTTTATAATGAACAAAATTCCTATTTTTTTCTCCTGTTGTATTCGGTTGTCACTCATTCGGGGAACTAGTTAGCTCCTTCACCCAGCTGCTCTTTGCCTCATTCACTTTCCGACTGGCAGTTAAAATCTGCTGGAGGTTGTGCCAAAAACTGTCACTTGGACGTGACGTTCCGTAGAAAAGCGTTCTAAGCTTGTTCTCGAAAGGTTTGAAGGAACTTTTGGATTGTCGTTGAGATTCTGACAGGAAACGTCAGCCGTGTCATCATCTTTTGTCACAAGATCGTCGAAATGTGAATGAAAAGATGTGTATAGAATTTCTAGTTGATGTAACATTTGAAATTTCTCATTGTTTTCAGATGGTTTTTTTTATTATTATGATTATGAGTTTATTTCGAATGTAGTTTTGTATTTTTTTTGTGATAATGCCTTTTTAAAAACTCACCAAATGGCCAAAGTGTAAAAAAAAAGCGATAGATAGATTATAGATATGAAACGTGGGGGAGCGAGTCATGAAAACGAGCAAAGTTGCTCATGGTCCTCGTTTCAATTCACTCTCAATTTAACAGTAATTATCTATGCATTTGTTGGATCAGATTCGACCGAAAGCTGGTTAAAATAAAGCAAATCCTTGCATGCCAATGGACAGTGGAAAGAACGACTATATGTACTGAACAGAAATATTTTTTATTTTATTTATTCTATTTTATATAAGTATATACTGATTTTATTCGTTGGGGGAAATGCACTCCATGTCTACAGTTTCATTGGCAGAAGCTCTGCGATATCTTCAGCTTGCTGAGCGTATGGGGAGCTTAGAGTCTGCTGCAGCGGTTTCCGGGTGTCTCCATCACGCATGCACACACACAAACAAACACACACACACACACACATAACACATTTCCCACGTGGATGTGTTGGCTTCCCTTTGCTGCTCACTTGATTTGTACACTTTATCAATGTAACCCAGAATAAACGGCATTCAAAAGAAACTGGATCTCCTCTCTGCACTTTAATGTCTTTTTAACATCACCGTGGCAACGCATACTAAACCTGGTCAGCTGGTGATGGTTTTTGGGGGTTTTTTTGGTGAAACTCACACAAGTGATCAGTTTTCTTTGGGATTCTTTCTATATTCTGAGCCAAATGTTCTTGAAAAACATCAAACCATAAAGCAACTCAAACTGATATCTTAGATCTGGAAAGCCCGAGAGCCATGGCGAGGAACGGAACCACCGCGCCTGCTGTGGGGCGGCCTGGAAATGGGGGGCAGGACCGAATCTGCGACCTCTGACCCGACCTGTGTCGTCGCTCCAGCCTCGACTCCGACCGTTGTCGCGCTGCTCCTCAACGTTCCCGCTTTAGTGGTCTTCAGCATTTTCTCTGCTCTTCCAGCATCCGCGTTCGGCCTCCGTATGGCGGCGGGAAGGGGGGCCTGCGGACGGGGGCCGGAGTCTGGACGAGGAGCCTGCGGACGGGGGCCAAATTCGGGCGTCTGCTGCGACTCGATTGCCACGGTCTCGCTCAGCTTGTGCGCCAGCGCGGCGATGGTGGACAAGCTGCTGGAGGGCTTCGCAGAAGACATCAGGGTGAGCGTCAGACGCGGTATTTTCCTCGCCCGTCTCTTCCTGAGGTGCCTCCTGCTTTGCGGCTGCTGTTTCTTCTTTGCTGCCAGCCTGTTGTCTTTCAGGTGCTTCCTGGAGCCCGGCGCCGATGGTTTCGGTCGTCGTTTGACCTTTAGCCTACGCCCTTTGGCCCTCTTCTTCTTTCCCCCTTTCCCTTTCTCCGATTCATCCTCACCTCTCTTTTCATCACGTCCTCCGGCAGAACCTGGATCTCCGTCGTCCTCGAACTCATTTCCTGTCTCCCCGTCGTGGCTGGAAGGGGATGATGGTTGGCTGTCAGGTGGGTCCTCGTGATCCTTTCTGCGTTTTTCCTTTTTGCCCTTTTTCGATTCCTCAGGAGTGATTCCACCCAGGAGGCCCTTCGCCGCCGCCCTTGCCAGCACGTCCTGGACCGACTCGACCTTCGTGGGGTCCGGCTGGAGAGACAGATTCACAATTTTTTGGTATAAAGATGCGTTAAACAGGCAGACAGAAAGACTGTAGTAGACCTTTTTTGTGTAGCCTTCAAAGAAACACAAAGTAGCTGTAACACGAGGAGGAGGAGGTGAGGGAAGAGGAGGAGAGATTCCAGGGCTCTGACGGATTTTACACCTGAACATTCCCATTTCCTTTAAATCCTTTTAAATCTGCACGTCAGCCCTTTTTTTCCCTCCTTCCTATCCTCTGCCTCTTTTCTCTTCTCTTTTATATGAAATTATATTTACTTCTTACAACGCCGCGCATGCATGATACACACTCCGGTGTGTTTTCTTTATCTCTTTCTGCCGAATTGACCATTTTTACCCTCCTCGACAGACCAGCGCGCTCCAAGTCGATAATCCCGGGCTCCCAAATTTACATTTTTATTAAACTTAAAGAAAGAGAAAAAGAAAAAAGAGAAAGAGAGAGGTGGGAACCTATCAGATGTTTTTAATGTAACAAAAATTGAATAATGAATTGCAATTGTCGTCGGGAATGAGTGTTTCAAAAGTCCACACAAATGTTGTGCTTCAGCATCAGAAGCTTCAAAGTTCAAAACTTTATATCTCGCTGAGCTTCCCAGGTGGTGTTTTGGCATTTCGGTGTCTGGTTGGAAAGTTTCCCTCCCACCGTCCAGAAACGTGCACCCTGTGATGGACTCAATTTTGTCTGACCTGAGTTTTAAACAGTCGTAACTGACTGGTGGGTACACCCTGTGATGGACTATAAATGGTCCGACACGGAGGATGACCCAGTCGAAAATTACTAAATTACTAGAAACGCTTGAATTTTTGTGTGTGTGAGTTAACGCGCGCATGACCGACGCGGTGCACCAAAGGTCCCTCAAGTTGCATGAGATCAACAGAGCAGCATGTGTGTTCCTGTGTGTGTGCGTTTGTCTTTGTGTGTTTGGAGGTGAATCGAGAGAGGGAGGACGGAGCGGGATGGACGGAGGAATAAAAAGGACAAAGGAGTGCATCCATTCGTTTCTGATGCCATGAATTGTTTTACTGACCCGATGTGTTTCATTTACTGCTTTTTATAAAGCACAGGAGCGATGCTGCAGTGTTTAACAGATCTGTGTGTGTGTGTGTGTGTGTGTGTGTGTGTGTGTGTGTGTGTGTGTGTGTGTGTGTGTGTGTGTGTGTGTCTTTGCTACATATTGTGTTCCAATATACTCATTCTTTTAGCAAAGTGAGGACATTTTGGCAAATTGGGCTCATTTTAGCTGATCCCAGTACGGTCCAGGGGTTGGAGTTCAAGTAGTGAGATGGATGTGTGTGTGTGTGTGTGTGTGTGTGTGTGTGTGTGTGTCTTTTCCTGGTTTCGGCCAACCAGAATCATCGTCTCCCACCAGCTTCTCCTTCCGCCCTCACCTGCCTGGACAGTCGAGCGATGAAGCACCCGTTGCTGAACCGAGACGGTTCCAGTCGGAAGAACTCCGAGTCCACGGCGCCGCCCGGAGACGGGTCGTCAGGGAATACGGGCCCGTTGACTCTGAGGACGCAGCCGAGATGCATCCTGATCACTATTAAAATGTCTGAACCATAAAATAGGTACATCTGCACTTCTGTAAGTCCTCCACTGTTACACTAAAAAATGAAGCTTTTTAAACCCATGTAATCTCTTTAGTTTTATGGACTTTTATGCTTCTTTTAACTATCCCTTTTTTTTCTTTTAATGTACTTGTGAAGTAGTTTCATACTCTTTAACAGTCCTAACTTTTTCAGGATGTAAGTTTTTATTTCCTAATTTAACGTCCGTTTACGTCTCTTTTAAACTCTGTGTTTCCCAGTTTAAGCACACCTTTCCTCAGGGCCTAATATTTCCCGACTCCTTTGTTCTTAAACGGATAAAACCCCCTTTTACCTCATCACATTTACGGTTTCAGTGCTGCAAGTAGTTTTAAGAAGTTAACTGTGTTAAGAATATAAGGGCTGTTGCATGAGAAGACAGGTGGCGACGAGTGGGTGTTTACCTGAAGGGCAGCAGTTTGGGGTGAGTGTGTGTTTTCTCTAACACTCTTTTCACCAGCTGTTCGTTCTCCTCAGGATACACCGAGCGTGTGCAGTAAACCACGGTCTGGACCCTTTGGACTGACGGGAGAGGGGGAAAAAAATTGCAAAAAGGTCACGGGCGAGGTCTCGCAGAAGGGTTGAAGTGCTGAAGAACGCGTGCGTGTGACGCGCTTCGGCGTGGACTCACAGGACAGCGCGTGGGCCAGCAGCCGAGCCTTCTGCGCCGCCATCGCTCGCAGTCGGCTTTGGGAGACGGAACCACGGGACAAATCTGTCAGCAGGTCCGCATCTGCCCGCGCAGATTGTTTTGGATAGACAAAATGGTGTCTTAATCTCATTTCATGCTAATCTTGTTTCAGAATGCTTCACCCCCACACCCCCACACACACACACACACACACACACAATTGGATTTCTGTCCATTATACTATTTGTGAGGCGGGATCGGATCGTTCCTTATTTACCTCCATGTTCATCGTGGATGATGGGCACCGGGTCATTGAGGGCGGAGGAGGAACACCGGGGCAGCACCATGATGACCTTTAACCGGCGGACGGCGTGGGACCCCTCGTGCAGACCGCAGAAAGGTTCCGACAGGATCTTCACATCTAAGTTTTGCATTACAGTCGTGGTCAGTATCTGGTAGAACCAGGCGTGCACGTTGGGGGGATGGGTGACTGACTTTTAATGTCCATTTGTGTGAAGAGGTCTCTCATCTGTTTGAGCTGCAAAGGTGTGCGGTCAGGGCCGCACACCAGCGCTCGGCTGCAGCGGGCGGCGGCGGCGACGGCGACGTGAGCTGCGGTGAGGCCCGAGAAACACCCGGCCGCCAGGACGTCGCTCTTCTCAAACAGCAGGGGGCGTAACACATTTACTGCCACACACACGCTCCTGTCCTGTGAGCAGAAACACACCATCGGATGCTATAGTCGCACCTGCGGACCTCATAGGCAAAGTGCCCATCCCACTCACACACACATATGCAAAATGGACATATTTCACATCACCTGTGTGTGAAGCACATGCGAGTCAGTCATGTTGCTGAACCGGAGCCGAGCATGAAGCTGTTGAGAGAAGGCGAGTGTATCTGGACAGAGAGGATCCCTGCAGAACGTCAGCCCTCCGAGCTCGGCCACGTCCTTTACTTCCTGGAAGCTGGCCTTTTGGAGGGCTTCACACACTTCCTCAACACTACGTGACGGATATAAGATGGGACACACACATTTGCTCATTTTAAAAGATGTTGGATGGATCAAGGTGGTTTTCACTTGTCTGAACACACAGACACACACACAGTCACAGCAGAGATTAACGCTCCAGGTTTACAGTCAAAGTGTGTGTGTGTGTGTGTGTGTGTGTGTGTGTGTGTGTGTGTGTACACACATACCTGCTCTTCAGAGTGTTGACCCATGCATAACACGGCAGATCTTTGGCTCGGTGCTGTTTCGTTCTGACGCTTTCTGAGAGAAAACAAGACACACTCTGCAGACGCTGTCTGACCCTGCAGCGAGCCAGAGACGCTGCCAGTTTGGTTTTATGTCTGGAATAGATGTACACACAAAAGGAGATAGCAGAAGGCCAGAAAATAATGCCGTCACACACACCTTTGCAGGGACTTTTGTAGAAATAATGGATTGCCCAGCCCTTTCCTCTAACTTCAACCATCCCAACTAACATCTTCATTTGCTATAAATGGCCTCTCTTTGCTAGTAGGATGGGGATTTTGTGACTGCAGTAACACATGCACACACGTACACACACCTTTGCAGACTGCTTTCCATGTCCCTTATTTCCCGCAGAGGCTCATCTTCTTCTGCAGATTGTTTACGCTGCATAAATTTTCTATCTTGGAAGTCAAACAGCATCACCATCGCCAATGGCAACATGTCGCTGGCCTGAAAGCATCATTCTCGTCATTATCGTGTGTGTATATATGTGTGTGAGAGAGGCAAAACACTTAACAGGGTTTGTTTATAGATATATTGGCAAACTACTGATATGATATACCCACCCTTTTTTTGTTTTTACTAATTTCTTCCTAAAATTTGAACTTTTATGGTGCCCTTTTCTAGCTTTTTATACTATACAGATTCAATTTAAAATGACCCTTAGAATCTACATTTTCGAACAAAATATATTCAGAGAGAAAAACAGTGACTTTGTTTGAACACACACAAGCCCAAAAGTGCTTAGTAGGTGTTGCAGTGATTTTGTTTTTCTTTTTCTTCCTTTTTTTTTTCCAAGTTGGTGTGTTTGTTTTACCGCAGGACTCACTATGTGCTGAGTTGTGTGGAAACAGCTGTCGGTGATGATGTCCTCCAGTAAGGCTTGATCTAAGAGAAAAACAAAGACGTTTTTCATTTTAAAGCTGAGTTAGGTGAAAAGCATGATTAATTACAACGACATTTTATTAATTAAAATGTCACAGGTGGAGATTTTGTATTTGCGCTCTTGTTAGCGCATTTAACACTGAATAAACTGTAAAAAAAAAAAGTACTGTTCCTTGATACCTAGTATGTTTAGATCTATTGAAAGTCTGTCTTCTCTCAGAATTCGAGACACACGTGCTGGAAACGGACATGTCTTTAACGAGGCTGATGAACGTCAGCTTCCTGGCACACGGCAACAGCACCACATTTGAGAACCGGCCCTTAAACACTTCCCAAAGACTCAGGGCTTGAATGTCTGTGTGTCTGTGCGTGCGTGTGCGTGTGTGTCCACGGCACACACCCTCTTATCACCTCTGGAACAGGCAAGCGCAGCAACTTCAGCTGCAGTCATTTCCAGAGTCAGTGGTAATGCCTGACTGTTTACAGCTGGTGTTAATCTGCGGCAGTGAATATTGGAGTTGTCACGCTGACTCTGCTATTCATTATAGAGATAAGCCTTCCTTATAGGCCTTAGAGCGGAGAAGATCCAAATAATTTCTCCCTTGAGCCGGCCCATCCTCTCAATTTTGTTCCCAAAAGCAGTTTTTTTTTTTTTAAAATAACACGGTGGATATTTCTAATGTACATTTGAGTGTGTTGAAGGCCAGTTGGTAGGCTCGTCTCTCTACGCTTTCCTCTTTGCTGTCGGGCTCGTCTGTTTTCTTCCCGTAGCGCAGATGCTGTTGGTTGGCCGGCTTCTCTGGTCGCAGCTGGCGGAAAACAGCAGCAGCTTGCCTGTACACCTGATCCGAGGGAGGGGATACGGCTGCGAGAAGACGGAGAGAGAACAGGAGGTGGAGCAGAGGTCCTTCGGTAACAATCGAATAATTCACCTGAACTCGCAGGGAATTACAATATTTGTGTAAAATCAACTGCCAACAGATAAAAGTCCTGGAGTATTGTTAGATAACTTTTATTTACTCTAATTTTGGTCTGACAGAAGTTGATTTGACTTGACTTGTCTGTTACCAGGCAGGAAGGAATGAGGGAAGAGTAAAGAGGCTGCCGGGTCGGTGTGTTCACCGGGGCCCCGGGCCAAAATGGAGCCTGAAGTAACCTCTTCATTGGAGCTTACTGAAAAAAGGGGAAAATGCGTCTATCAGTCAGTCCAACAAGCAAACACAACAAATAACAAAAACAACCCTAAGAAAACCACTTACCTTTCTCTGCCATCCTCGCAGTCGATAAGACGCGCGGCACTTTTGGCCTCACCTCTCTGCCGGTCCCAGGAATCCAGCAAGGATTTAAGAGTGTGAACCTGAGCTGTCCAAAAGTGAGTAAGATGTGTATTGTTACTTACGGCTGACATGTGATCCCGTCTCCGGGTTCTGTGAATGTGAGCTCCGGGTTCTTCGCGGCACCGCCAGCGCTTGCGTCCCTTCGACCGCAATTAAGCAGCCGGTGTGACACATGAGCATGAATAAGTAATGTGTCACTGTTGGAGCCACACGCACGCAGACGCGCACGCACATAAGCAAACTAGTGAATACATTGGGGGGTTTTTTGGTATTTTTTACAGGTCGTGGTTGGGATTCAGGGTTAATGTTCGTCAGTTCACTGACTTCTGGCCTTAAATCCAACTCCATCAATCAGACAGAGGGAATAAGTCTTGTGGTGCTCAGTAACGTGAAAACACAAGTTGGGATTCACCAGAAATGTGAGGCAAGTCCAAGAACTCTTGTTACCGCAGATAGAATAATGATTTAATGAATATCAAACACGAGTGATTTCACGGGTCTAAATCGGTTTCCTGTCATCCACCGGAGAAAGTCCACTTTAGAAAAGAAGTGTTGGGAGAAAAGGCTACAGGGGCTTAGTGTTAATCTGCATAGAGGATAATAGGTTGATTAAAATTGCATAGCGGGCCGTACCTGGGCCATCCAGGAGGCTTCCCAGTGGAACAAAGAGCCTGACCGCGTCACACACAGTTAGCTTAGGGAGCTTGGTTAGCAACAGACCTTTTTCTGCCGCACATTTTCAAAAATAACGTTACAAACGTGTCATGTTTCCCACGCATAAACATCCAGTGAACGTTTATCCACTGTGATCTGGCCCTAAATTAAAAAGGCAGGATTAATACCAGACATTTAGACTCCCTCCTTCTGGACACAAGTAATAGCTAGGTTGTAGTTGTAGACAGTACAGTAATGTACACTTAAGTTTAGATTTACTTCGTTTTACAACCTTTAAACAAGACCTGCAGTAAAACATTTTATCAGCCAAGGACAGTGTCTGACTCATAAATATAGAAATGAGGAAATATAAAAAAAATATAAATAAATGTGTATCTAGAAATAGAGAAATATAGAAATTAAAAATGTATAAATACAATAATGAATAATTGTTTAAAAAAAAAAAAGTAAATAAATAGACATGTACTTAATTAGCCTTAACAAATATTCTATTTATCTATTGACTGAAATGTAGGTGGAGGTGGTGAACGGGAGGATGTTGGCCAGGCTCACATTGATCAGGAGCAACACCTCCCCCCTTCTGCACCGCTCTGTGGAGGCCCTAGGGAGCTCCTTTAGTACCAGACTGATGCATCCTCAGTGCAGGAAGGAGTGCTACCGCCAGTCGTTCCTCCCTACAGCCATCAGACTGTTTATGCAGCATCCTAGTCACTACAATCTACCTCATGTGTAACTACTGCCCATACTTGCAGACAGGTCATTGATATCTCATGTATATACTATCATATCTTCCATCCATCCATTATCCTACCCGCTTGATACCCAGTGGTGTCGCGGGGGTCTGCTGGTGCCTATCTCCAGCTCTCTTAGGGCGAAGGCAGGGATCCACCCTGGACAGGTCGCCAGTCCATCGTAGGGCACACACACCATTCACTCACACATTCATACTTCTATGGACAATTTTGAGTCTCCAATTAACCTTGCATGTCTTTGGACTGTGGGAGGAAGCCGGAGTACCCGGTGGGAACCCACGCACACACGGGGAGAACATGCAAACTCCACACAGAAAGGCCGGCAGCAGCTGGAAGCGAACCCACGACCTTCTTGCTGTGAGGCAACAGCGCTAACCGCTGCACCACCGTGTGGCCCACTATCATATCTCTTTCCTGTAAATATCTCCAATATTTATATTTATATTCATATTTTTTCCAGTTTGCTACTGAAACAGTGCAATTTACCCATTGAGAGATAAGTAAAAGACTATTCTATTCTGTTCTATGCTATTCTATGTATGGATTTATGTATATATCCTGTGTAATAAACTGTAATATAATTGAACTGAACAATGAAGGATACAATAATATACTACAAAGTGAAATATATCAAATATGAAATTGTATTTAATTATATTGACTTTTTCACTTTACAGTATTTTGATTAAGTAATGACGTCGTCCTTGTAATGTCCTTTGTTTACCACCAGGGGGACCCATTTTCTCTGCCGCTTTATAGTGGCAGCTTTAGTGCAGTAACAGTTCACCTCAAAGATACCTTTGGGCCTTAGTCTGAAATACCAAAAATAGTAAAAAAGACAGAATTGACTGTTTCATGTCAGAGGAAACAGGAAATAGAACGAACCACAGCACCGACACCGGGACAAAAACAAAAGATTTGGGAGAAAAATTCAGCTGTTTTTAGGGGGGGGGAGGCGAGTAAGAGTTCAGTGCTCTGCAGGTGTGAGAGTACAGCTGAAGAGATTATCCCAACCAACACGCGTCATCAGTGTCGCCTCACCACGGGGCTCCTCAGGGCTGTGTGTTTATTCGAATATGCGTGCGTGTGCACGCGTGTTTGTGTGTATTCAATAATCAGCCCAGTTGGAGACAGTGGGTTGTGCAGTCATAAGCCGACCTGGAATTTTCTCAATAAAGGTCTAATCTTTACAGGAAGTTGCTGTACAGTAAACCAGGCAAACAAAGCTGCGCTGTTGTGTTCGAAGTGTAGAAACATCTGGGACCACATCGGTGTTCTCCTGTGAGAACACATCGAGAGTTATTAACATAAACTTTCCATTATCACACCCCTAATGAGCCCATTCCTTTTGTGAGATCATCATCCATGAACCAATTCCTATGATTTGTGAAAGCCATTCAATTTATTAAAGTCCACCATTTTTAAATTTTCTTCTAAAAATCAACACAAGGATCGATGTGTGTATACTTTTGAGACCATAATAAATTTATCGTACCGGAAGAGAGTACAAGTTCAATCTCACTCACCAAGGTCAAATTAGAAACTACAACATGTGCGCACACACACAGACACACACACACACACACACTGCAAGGTCAGACCAAACACAGCTGAGTCAGATACGTGTAGTTTAATATATGTGTAGGATAGATTTGTGTATATATTTTGCGTAATTATCCTGACGAGTATGCAGCAATTATGTCTTTTTTTTTCTTACAGTATATATCATTTTCATACTTTTTCGTGTTTTTGGTTTTATTTGCAGTGTGTGTCTGAGAGGCAGCTTGAATCAACTGTTTGAGGCTCACATGGCTGTTCCCTGTGTTTCTGGCAACTTGGAGAATTTGGAGCGATATCTTTTGGACCCAGGATTCTCTGCTCCTGCAGGTTCTTTGTGGAAACAAGGCAGAACCTGAGCAGCGTAATTGTGGATTAAATTTGCTTTTGCTCACACCTCTGAACAGATTACACACTGCAAAAACTGAGTGTATCTGCAGAGTCTTTCATTGGGGAGTATTAAAACATTGTTTTAGTCACTCTTTAGTGCCCAGAAACAGGCCTAAAGTGCTGTCTACGTCCCAAAAACTTTACATTTAAATACATTAAAAAAAGGAGTTCTTGATTGGGGCCTAAAACCCTTTTTCTGCTGTGATAAAATGGTCTGACGCTTTCAAACACAGACAGATGCTCATCGACAGGCTGCCTCGGAGTTGTTGGACGTTTGCTGGAGATGTCGCATTTGAAGTTTGATTCGCATAAGCGGAAACCTTCTTTTTTTTTTTTTTTAATTGCACATAACTTGCATTTCTTCTTGTATGTTTAAAAAATACATGAACGCGCGGCTTCAACGTTGATCCTTTCCAGCACACTGGGGCC
>CAAE01010140.1:0-14366 GCA_000180735.1 Tetraodon nigroviridis | reverse complement strand
GTTGGAAAAGATTATTTATACAGTAATCTTTGGTTCTCTATGAAAAAACATCATTATGCTCCAGATCTGTCAACAAGATAGCCTACGCTAGATAATCCTTACACCATTTATTTTTTCCTTTGATGGATTGCTGTAGTAAATACTATAAAAAATGGCTGTTGCTGCAGAAGGGGGACTATTGAGAGCATCCTGAGCAGCTGCATCACTGTCTGGTTTGGGAATTGCACCGTGGCGGACCGCAAGACCCTCCAGCGGATAGTGAGGACAGCTGAGAAGATCATCGGCGTACCTTTAACCCCCCTAATGGACATCTACACCACACGCTGCAACCGTAAGGCCACCAGCATTGTGGCCGACCCCTCACACCCCTCACACTCACTCTTCACCCTTCTGCCATCTGGGAAAAGGTACCGAAGCATTTAGGCCCACACAACCAGACTAACAGTTTGTATCCACAGGACATCAGGCTCCTCAATGGAAGAATCTGAACACACATAGACTACAAATACAAACCCCAGTGACCAACATGCCACCACACAACATTATTTATTTCTTATTTAATTCTGCTGCTAATGTCCTGGTTTTAGAGATAAAGGTTTGCACAAATCATCCTATGCTGCCTTAACACTACTACTGGGTATAACGTGTACAAAGTTTACAATGTTACAAACGCACTGGCACTTGTACTTTTCCCGTGATTACCTCACAAACTCTGCGCAACATCTGCACAACATTTGCACTGTAGCCTGCACTTCACTCCACTTTATTCCACCCTACTTCACCCTTTATTCCTGAACGTCCATGTACCCGTCCTGTTGCATGTTGTTACATGTCATGTTGCACTGTCGTACGCGACTCATGTTGTCTTTTTGTGCCCTTTTGTGTTGTCTTACCCAGCACCAAGTCCTGGAGAAACGTTGTTTCGTTTTCAATATGTATTGCACCAGCCATATATGTTTGAAAATGACAATAAAGCTCACTTGACTTGACTTGAAGTTATGCTGAAAATGCCCTAAAATATTAAAATACTATCATCAATCTTTTTAGTTGAAAATATCACAGAAAACTAGTTCTTCTAAAATTGGGACTAGATTTTAGTAAAAGTCAGTTGTTTCCTAATTAAAGACATACAAAAGAAAATGCCATTGGGGACACTAAAAAACCTCTTTACAAACAAATGGCACATCCTAGTCAAGCCACCAATTCAGGGAGGACTCAGCAGTTTACATGCATTTAAAAGTAATTGGACAAGGCAAGTGGGAGCCCAGATGAAAGTGTTGTCTACCTGTAGGATAAAATGCCCAGCCTAAATGCAGCCCCTAAGGACTGGACTTGATACGTGCACCTTTGCTTATATTGTCAAAGGTATAAAGACATCCCTTTAAACAATTGAATTCAAGTATTCATGTCCCTTACCTGGCAACAAGTGTGGCCTAGGCAGGACGACGTACAGATGAAGAACCTGGAGCTAATCCCCAGCTACCATCGAGTGAAAGGGGAGGTACACATGTCACCGGTCTCTTGCAGCTAACATAGAAACAAACAGCACACCTCTAAGAAACGTTCACACCTCTAGATTTGATTGATTTTGAGTAGTAAATTTGCCTATACCACCTTTATTTAAAAGCATGTATTTAGACTGTGCCAGTGTAAAACTCACACAGACACAGGGTAAATAAACTCCACAAATAAATCCCGCTGGCTCAATAGGGCTTGACTGTGAAACCTGACTTGCTGTAAGGCCACAAGGCTATTACCCTTCTCTGTTCTGGCAAAACACTAGGCAGTATCGTGCAGTGAAGAAACAAATACTGTACAAAGTACTTCTCCCCAAACAGGTAAAACAACTATTGTAAGTTTAAGCACTCCACTCTTTCCTGGGATGTATGACGCTAACAATATACTTAATGTGCAACCCCATCGAATGGTTTCTATAGGCCTTTTATAGATGACAACTTATCACAATAGTTATTTATGAAAGAAACTTTACAGCGACAACTATTCTGCCCGTTGCTCTAGTTGGAGTATATATGGGCTCAGGTTTTACCACCACCTGCCACCAACCTGTCAACCACCTTGTTGGCTCTCTGATAGTCCCCTGAGTAATCTAAAGCCTGGGACACACTCCAAAATTTTTGGAGTCAGTGAGCTTTGGCCGCCCACACTACAAGACTCATCATGTGCCCTGAACAGCAGGAGCATGAGCGTTTACACTACAAGACTCTTCTAAGACTGAAGAGTGCACACTACAAGATTCCCACCGTCAGGAGGCGTGACCAACTGCGCTGACACGGGAAGTGCCCCCAGCACGCAAGCTTTCTATAGTCAAAAAAAAAATATATTTAGTCTTGTGCCTGAGACTAGGTGCAGGTTGTATCAAGGTTCATTACTTGAGTCTTCATGGTACTTAAGCTAAGTCGCCAAGTAGATTAGTAACTTAACAAGTTACTTACCCAAAGTGGGTAGGGCAAGTCTTGGCATCTAAGGTAAGGTAAATAGCGAACCTTGGTCAGTATTCAGACTCAGTGAGGGTTCTATTCAGGCCTGTGGACCATCTCTGATAAATGTACTTGAATCAATTTTTATTGAGCATTTTCTCAGTGATTGTGGCTATAGACAGCGGGCATTGCTAATCTCAAAAATACGACAATACTTCCACTTATTTGAATGAATCAAATTGTTTGTTTAGTCTGCACAACCAGCGCACCACAAAAGTGCCGCAGTTCGCTGCCAAATGTGTCTCCAGTGCGATAAACATTTTATTACCATATACTTAAATAAAATAGCAATTGCAGTACTTTGCAATGTACATTTCAGATGTCACAAGAAATTGTAGCAAAATAGCAAGATGAAATAAACAATCAAATAACAGTGGACTGGAAGGCAAGCTTTGGTCAGAGTTTGTGCTACGTGTTACAGTGAGTTCGATTTTGACTTGGACTTTTAACCTGGCACCCAATTTTGTTGTGACATTGGTCCACCACTTAGCCTGCTTAAATCTAAGGTTTTTGTTCATCACTACTAAATTAAAGCTAAGCTCAAAGTTTAAGTGTTTGCTCATAGTGCAAAAACAAACAAAAAAAACTATAGGCTGGTTTAAAAACCTCTACTCTCTCTACTAATGAGTTTGAAGACCCTCCTCCTGTACCAGTCCTCACCCTAGCAGACCACACCAAAGAATATGGCTAATAGAATAGAAGTACCGTATTTTCCGCACTATAAGGCGCACTTAAAACACTGGGATTTTCTCAAAAATCGCACCTTATAATACGGCACGCCTTGTGTGTGGACTGAGTTCCAAAAACTGCTGTGTGCCTTTGGTGGGTGCACTACGGTAAACGCTCCGCCCATCGATTAGCGGCACACCTATGCAGCAGAGGAGTGCGGTAATCGCTATTTACCGGTACTTGCGTAAGGACCCCCTAAAGTGGCACCATATGCGGGTGGATCGTAGACGCATGGGCTATGATACCGTCTTCGTGTATTGTAAGAGCTTTCGCAAAAGCCGGCATCAACGTTGAAGCGTAACCGGTCGGCGAGTCTGATTCAGATGATGAAGAAGAGGAATGCGGGATGTTGGACAGTGAAATAGCGCAGCTGTTTAATTCAGATACATAAGATGAAAACTTTGATGGTTTTGTGGCGGAAGAATGCTGGTGCCTATCTCCAGCTCTCTTAGGGCGAAGGCAGGGATACACCCTGGACAGGTTGCCAGTGCATCGCAGGGCAATCATCAGCAATTAGTACAATATTATTTAAAGCAAGATAATGTGCAACATGAAAATGTGCAACAAGAAAGTACAAACTAATGTGCAAAGCTCTGCAGTCTCACTAGTAGCAGGAAAAGAGGGTGGTCAAGGTTATTTAGAATAGATAGCAGTTTGTTCAGCGTCCTCCTCTCCAACACAGTTTCCATTGTGACAGCAAATCGTGGAGCCAGTCCTCTTGATCAGTTTATTTGTTTGCTTGTTTCACTTTGTTGGTTTTGCTGGCTCCAATGTTGCTTCCCTGGCAGAATGCACAACAGACTAATTGAAGATATCCAACATCCTGCTACCCACGCCAAAGGTTCTCAGCTTCCTCAGGAAGTAGAGTCTGCTCTTATTCAAGATGGCGGTGTATTTTAGCCTGACACAAACGGTACATGGACGCCAAACCAAATGGTGTTCATGTGTACGACCGCCAGACACTTATAGGACTCAAGAAAAACAAAACAAACACTCTAAATAATGAAGACCTCAAGAAACTCCGTGACCTCGGCTTGCTACGTAGACCAGGCCTCAAAACACCGGCACCACCTGACGCCGGTGACCCGGATAGGGGACGGCGAAAGCGGTGTGCGAGGAAGCGGAAACAAGGCAAATGGGCAGGTATCCGTGCTAGGCTAAAAACAAACCCTAGCCGGCCAGCTCTCCCATCCATCATACTCTCAAATGTCTGCTCCTGGACAACAAACTGGACTACATCCGACTCGAACGGGGTACACGGCGGGAGTTTAGAGACTGCTGTGTCTTTGTCTTCACAGAAACATGGCTCAGCAACAGAGTGCTGGACGCCCCCATTCAGCTAGACGGGCTAGCTTCGTTTCGTGCCGACAGAAACGAAGCTCTGTGTGGTAAGACCCGTGGCGGTGGCGTTTGTGTTTACGTTAACACAAAATGGTGCACGGACTCTGTGTTAGACTCAAAACACTGCTCACCACTCGTGGAATTTGTGACAGTTTTGGAGTTTACATCTCTCCCATCAATCTGCAGAACGCGCAACCTGACGGACTGTTTATTGTCGCCAGAGATTTCAATCACGCAAATCTCAAGTCAGTCCTTCCTAAATTCCATCAACATGTGGACTTTACAACAAGGGGGAAAAACAGGCTGGACATTGTTTACACGAACATTGCCGGCACGTACCGCGCGGAGCCCCGCCCCCACCTCGGATACTCAGACCACATCACTGTTATGCTAATTCCTGCATACAGACCCATTGTTAAGCATACCAAACCGGTTCCAAAGCAGGTAAACTCATTTAACTTGGAGGAGTACACATCGTCTGTGACAAGCTACATCAGCAAGTGCATTGACGATGTGACCGTCTACAAGATCATCACCATACGCCCCAATCAGAAACCATGGGTGACTGCGGAAGTGCGTGCGCTGCTCAAGTCCAGGGACGCCGCCTTCAGAACAGGTGACAGCACAGCTCTAAGAACAGCCAGGGCCAAACTGTCCCGCGCCATCAGGAAGGCGAAGCGCGCACACGCCCAGAAAATCCATGGTCACTTCCAGGACAGCGGCGACACTCAGCGCATGTGGCAGGGCATTCAGATGATCACCAACTACAGGACATCCCCATCGGCCTGTAGAAGTGACGCCTCCCTCCCAGATGCACTGAACAAATTCTACGCTCGCTTCGAGGTACAGAACAACGCCACAGCAAGGAAGACCATCCCTCCTCCCGACAACCAGGTGATCTGTTTGACCACTGCTGATGTGAGGCGAACCCTACGCGGAGTCAACCCACGGAAGTCTGCTGGACCAGACAACATCCCTGGCAAGTATTCAGAGAATGTGCAGAACAACTAACGGATGTTTTCACCGATATCTTCAACATCTCTCTGAGCAGCGCTGTTGTTCCAACCTGCCTTAAAATGACCACCATCGTCCCCGTGCCGAAGAAGTCCTCAGTCTCCTGCCTCAATGACTACCGCCCTATCGCACCACTCACACCCATTGTGATGAAGTGCTTTGAAAGGCTCGTCATGAGGCACATCAAAAAACAACTACCACCCTCACTTATGTTTGAATGCTGTTCATCGACTTTAGCTCAGCATTCAACACAATCATGCCCCAGCACCTCATCGACTCATCCTGCTTGGACTAAACACCTCCCTCTGCAACTGGATTCTGGACTTTCTGACCGGGAGACCTCAGTCAGTCCGAATCGGGAACAGCACCTCCAGCACCACCACACTGAGCACCGGGGCCCCCCAGGGCTGTGTCCTCAGTCCCCTGCTGTTCACACTGCTGACTCATGACCGTGCGGCAACACACAGCTCCAACCACATCATCAAGTTCGCCGATGACACGACCGTGGTGGGTCTCATCAGCAAGAAAGACGAGTCAGCATACAGAGAGGAGGTGCAACAGCTAACTGCATGGTGTGAAGCCAACAACCTGTCCCTGAACGTCGACAAGACCAAGGAGATGATCGTTGACTTCAGGAGAGCACCAGGTGAACATCCTCCACTGACCATCAACGGCTCCTCCGTGGAGATCGTCAAGAACACCAAATTTCTTGGTGTCCATCTGGATAACCTCACCTGGTCCAGCGCCTCTACTTCCTACGAAGGCTGAGGAAAGCCCACCTTCCTCACCACCTTTTACAGGGGGACTATCGAGAGCATCCTGAGCAGCTGCATCACTGTCTGGTTTGGGAATTGCACCGTGGCGGACCGCAAGACCCTCCAGCGGATAGTGAGGACAGCTGAGAAGATCATCGGCGTACCTTTAACCCCCCTAATGGACATCTACACCACACGCTGCAACCGTAAGGCCACCAGCATTGTGGCCGACCCCTCAAACTCACTCTTCACCCTCCTGCCATCTGGGAAAAGGTACCGGAGCATTTAGCCCCACACAACCAGACTAAGTTTGTATCCACAGGACATCAGGCTCCTCAATGGAAGAATCTGAACACACATAGACTACAAATACAAACCCCAGTGACCAACATGCCACCACACAACATTATTTATTTATTATTTAATTCTGCTGCTAATGTCCTGGTTTTAGAGATAAAGGTTTGCACAAATCATCCTATGCTGCCTTAACACTACTACTGGGTATAACGTGTACAAAGTTTACAATGTTACAAAAGCACTGGCACTTTACTTTTCCCGTGATTACCTCACAAACTCTGCGCAACATCTGCACAACATTTGCACTGTAGCCTGCACTTCACTCCACTTTATTCCACCCTACTTCACCCTTTATTCCTGAACGTCCATGTACCCGTCCTGTTGCATGTTGTTACATGTCATGTTGCACTGTCGTACGCGACTCATGTTGTCTTTTTGTGCCCTTTTGTGCTGTCTTACCCAGCACCAAGTCCTGGAGAAACGTTGTTTCGTTTTCAATATGTATTGCACCAGCCATATATGTTTGAAAATGACAATAAAGCTCACTTGACTTGACTTGACTTGACTTACTCATCTTCTTCTAGTACACGGCCCCTGTGTTTGGTCTTTCTGTTTAGTCTGCTGTAGGTGTGTATGCCTAGGTACTTCTAGTCCTCTCCCAGGTTGTTTAAGGGCTGTGTGGCCATCCTCATCTTTCTGGAAGCCACCACCATCACCATCTCCCTGCTCTTGGCCACATTCAGAAGCAGATGGTTTCTTCCAGACCACTCCACAAAGTCACTCACCGGTGCTCTGTTTACCTCTTCCCATCCACCACGTATACTCCCAACCACTGCCGAGTCATCAGAGAATTTCTGCAGGTGAGCCGACTCAGAGTTTTACTAAAAGTCTGAGATGTTCAGGGTCAACTGGAATGGAGACAGCAGAGTAACCTGCTTTGCTCAGAGAAATCAAAGCAGGTGATTCTCACTGTGCACCATCCAGATGTACATGAAGTCCCTGCAGTAGGTAAATGACTGCATCCCTAACCCCCAAACAGAGCTGGTAAGGAAACTGCAGAGGGTCCAGAGAAGATCTCACCTACAAAAGAAGGTGAACCAAAACAAGCCTCTCTAGAACCTTAATCACATGAAATGTGAGGGCTATTGGTCAGTAGTTTCAGGGCTATTGGTTGGTAGACCTCACGAGGAAGGGAGAGGGGTGGTCGAGGACAGAGCTGAGGGCTGTGAGCTAAATCTAATAAAGAAGCAGTCCAGCTAGAGGAGCTACCTGCAAATTCTAAAAGACCTCAGCCTTCCTAGCAGGTGAAGGTAGCTTTGGCTCTTTCCATGCAAAGCATCAATGTAGTCGGTCCGATCCAGTTCATTATTAAGGTCACCAGGTAGGAATTTTTAATTCTCCACTCCGCTACCCTAATTTCCAAACTGTAGATGTTCACTGGTGTAATAGTCTGTTTAAATAGAATGGAAAGTGATTTTCAGCTCCTTTATTTCATTGGCATTATTGTTAGGCCAGTTGACTTTACCCCACCTAACAAAACCACTGAAGAGCTGCTACATCCAGTGTAGAGTTTTAAGCCTGAGGTGTAGAGCACAGAGGGGAAAGAAGAGAGAATGGTCTGTTGTGGAGCCCCTATGCTGCAGACTACCACATCGGACACAGTTTGAGAGCTTTACATACTGTGGTCTGCTAAATAGAGGCTGGGGTCCTTGTTGTTAGAGGACAGGCAACCACTGCTTTCTTCACCTTCTGTCTCAGAAGCACAGAATAAATGGTGGTGAAAACTCTAAAGAAGTCAAAACGCAATATTCCCACAATGCTTCACATGTAGTGCAGAAATAAGAGAGATCTGAAATAGAATGTCAGAATGATCTACTCTAATCCCTTGACAGGAATCAATCTGGTTGAGGGTATAGCAGTGAGCTCTCTGTGGGTCTAAGATGTTAAAGGATGTTAGACACCTTGGTCTTAGGTTAGGTAAGTAAAGAACCAAGGAAAACAGGCCTGTAGTGGTAAGAATTTCCAGGCGTGCAATCACATACTAGGTAAAGGTGTATAGAAGAAAAGAAAATGTGGTTCTCCAGAAATGAAAGTTGGAAAATGGATGTGCTGATTCTGTACCAGGGAGATGACAATGTATGTGTTCACAGGCTGTTCCAGCATAAGCCGAAGGAAAGTTGCACATAATTATGCCAAGAACTTGTGATAATTTCTTTGGGGTATAGTCTGGCAATAAAAGCTCAATGTCTACAAAGACAAGGGATTTCACTGACCTATTTCACAGATGACAATTGGGAACCGTACGTTCCTATCATGCAATGATGCAACCCTAGTAGCTACAAGTCAAATAACCTTGAATGCTCCAAAGTTCATTGTCATTTTAATTACTCAGAATGAATTAGCAACTCTGCTTTTACTATGCTTAAAACCAGGGATGCCTGCCCACAAGCTAGTTTGCCGACAAAGCTTAATAGTTTTTTGGGGGTTTTTTTTTAAGCACATTTTAGTGTAGACCCTCTCTTGTAAAACTTGCACTAGAACTAAAATTATTAACTAAAGATGGGCTAACAATAATACAGCACAGAACAGGACACAGCACAATGGTCCAGTTAGCAGCAGAATGGTCCAGTTAGCTCAAATGTCATTGCAGCAACTAAAACGGTACTTAGTTTATATAGCCTCAGTGTGTTTCTATGCATGATAAACAATATCGGGGCATGCCGTCGCTTATCTGGATTGCGGCATCACTGAGCTCCTGGATAGTCCAAGGGGCAACCCACAGTCACCAGATGATTCAGACCAAATATTCTAGGTGGTCTGTTGGATTTAGGTCAGAAGAACATGGGGGGCCAGTCATCAATCCATCCATCTTCTTCTGCTTATTCGAGGTTGGGTCGCAAGGGCAGCAGTCGAAGTAGAGAGGCCCAGACTTTCCTCTCCCCAGCCTCTTCCTTCAGCTCTTCCAGGGGTATCCCAAGGCTTTTCTAGGCCAGCTGAGAGACATAGTCTCTCTGGCATGTCCTGGGTCTTCCCAGGGGTCTCCTACCAGAGGGAAGTGACCTAAACACCTCACTGGGCAGGCGTCCAGGAGGCATTCTTATTAGGTGCCCAAGCCACCTCATCTGGCTCCTCTCAAGGTGGAGGAGCAGTGGCTCTACACTGAGCTCCTCCCGGATGACCGAGCTTCTCGCCCTATCTCTAAGGGAGAGCCTGGCCACCCTACGGAGAAAACTTATTTTAGCTGCTTGTACCCGCGATCTTGTTCTTTCGGTCACTACCCAAAGCTCGTGTCCATAGGTGAGAGTGGGAACAAAGATCGACCGGTAATTTGAGAGCTTCGCCTTCCAGCTCAACTCTCTCTTCACCACATAAACCGGTGCAGGGTCCACATTACTGCAGACTGATCCGCCTGGCGATCTCCCACTCTATTTTTTCCACACTCGTCAACAAGACCCCGAGGTACTTGAACTCCTCCACTTGGGACAGGGTCCCCTCCCCGACCCAGAGATGGCGCTTCACCTTTTTCCGGTTGAAGACCATGGCCTCAGATTTGGAGGTGCTGATTCTCATCCCGGCCGCTTCACACTGTGCGAACAGATCCAGCAAGAGCTGGAGGTCACAGGCTGATGAAGCTAACAGGACCACGTCATCTGCAAAAAGCAGAGACCCGATTCTGAAGTCACCAAACCAGACACCCTCAACACCATGGCTGCGCCTAGAAATTCTGTCCATAAAAGTTATGAATAGAATTGGTGACAAAGGGCAGCACTAGCGGAGTCCAACCCTCACTGGAAATGAGTCCAACTTACTGCCGGCAATGCGGACCAAGCTCTGACACCGGTCGTACAGGGAGTGGGGTCCTGTCAGTGGTTTCGAATTTCCAATCTTAAATCTACACAGCAGCAAGAACTTAGGCCATATTAAAGTTTTAAAGAATCCACTTTTGCTACTCAACTGACAAAATTATGATAAGCATTGCCTTCGGACATCACATACTATTTTGGACATTTTGAGTACTTTAGATCTACCTTTTAATAATCATGTTACAATACCCTTGTTTCCTTGCATTTTTCTAAAAACACAAGCTCACATATAAAACCTGATGTTTTAAATTGACTACCATTAAAATAAATTATTAAATATTAAATGCAAGTATAAAAACTACTTAACACTCATCTGATTACTAAATACACCTATTGATGCCTCAGAAACTACACACATGCTCATGAAACTTTGGGAATTTGTAAAAGTTAAAATATTGAATTTGAAAAAACTTTGAAATCTTTAAAAAAACAAAAAGGCAAACCCTAAACCGCTCAATAAGGCAGCCACATATTCCTTACAGATTAAAATGTAAAATGTTGGTTTGTTTGTCGGTGTAAATATTTCTGTTTTTCTGACCTAATTTATTTCTTTTAAGTATTCTTGTCCTTTTTGATGAAGCAATTGTTTTCTGTTTTTTTGTGGAGATTGACAGAATATCATTGGTGAACTTGACACCGAGCAGCAGCATCATTCCAACAGTGCGTGTACACATGTGACTGTGCCAGAGGAGTGACGTATACGCTTGTCCGCGGTGGCGATGCTCTTGCTGTTGTCATTCTCCAGACAGCGTTTTTCTGGGTTCCCTAAAATACTAGTTTTCATGCTTCCACACAGCGTGTTCTTGTTTAACTTCCACCTCAGACTCAAAAGTACCCACTTCCAGCTCGAAAAGTTTTGTTTTCTGCTTAGGTTTCTCCGCTTAATGTTTGACCTGATGGGTGAAGCCTTTTTTTTTTTTAATTTTAAGATGCAACAAACATATAAAGTCAGCTAGATCAGTCCTTTCTCAAGTCAAAACCGATATGTACTCAAACTATATATAGTTGGATACAGTTTTATTTTATTACTTTTTTAAATTTATTTATTTATTTTATTACAAAGCAAAAGAAATGTAGTCAGCACTCATCTTGGTGGACACACCTCTGCTATTCACATCGTATAGCCAAGAATTAGTTCAATTTAGAAGTCATTGTGCTTTATCTGATTTGAGGACCTGAGAATGCAGGCATTTGAGGTGCCAATGTCCATAGGCGCATGAAGAGGTTCTGAAGTGGGCAGAACATCACATGAGGCACAAGTGAACACATACATGTATGGATCTTCCGAACACATTAAACTACCTTAATATCTGGCATTATGTGCAGAGAAATCTTGTTTATGATGTCAGATATAAGCAAGACATAAAACAAATGTTACACATATTTATAATAAAGTTTCCTTACCTCTGACTTTTAACAATTATTAGGTCTGTTGTCCCGTAATCAGTCTCTCATTTGGATGACGAAGTTAAAACAGGGGTGACCTCTTCAAAATATAAATCAAAGGCTAAACATTGAGTGAATGACTCAGTCTCTCCTCAAAATAGTTTGTATTTCATCTTCTTTTTCATAGCCTTCCTTGTTGAACTTTTGTGCTATCACTGCTAACTGTAACTTTCAGTTCAGCGATTTTTATGCCTAGCACTCCAATCCATATCTAACACCTTTGTTGCACAGAATACGTGCAAGATATTTAAAAGAAAATGCGACACCTGTCTATTATAGCACATTTTAAAGAACGTTTTTTTCTCTTCAATTGCTCCGATAGCAAGGCAAATTAACTAATACGGATAGTTTTATTTCATTTTACTTAATACTGATTAATTTACATACATTTAATAGTAGCTAGGTTTTCAGTGATCTAGAAGTAACAAAGTAGTAAAATAGCTGCAATACTGACTGGCATTTGGCACAATAACTTTAAACATTGCTAGCAGTGCATTTTAATGTGACACTTGAACTGTCAATCATAATTTACTTTTAGTTGTAGTGGCTAAGAAATCAATAAAAACATTAAAGCAACAAAACAGCTTAAAAATACTGTAGGTGGAGCCTTTTAACCGCTCCCTGCTGGGAAGAAAAAATAGCACTGAAAACAATGTACACCATGTGATCAGTCTAACGACAAGGGGAGAGGGTGGTGTGCTAGAACTAGGAACTAGTGAACCTAGATTTAAGACTACACTGCTCTCATTAAAAGAAAACCTAAACCTGGCAAAGGCCCATACTGTCAAATTCCCTGTTATGCTGCAGGTAACCTGTGCTTTCTCTCGGTGATACTACATCAATTTATTATAGCAGATTTTAAAACAATAGGTTTGTGTGCATCCTATACTTGCAATAACAATAATGTGGGCCTTATTTGCTAATTCACGTGTGCATCTTTCCTATCCTACAAGGCGTTACACCACTATATAGCAACAAGGTTAATACTGCATTTCTAATTACAAGGATCTCAAATGATGAAAAACTGTTTTCGGTTTCCATTTAAAGCTACATGTGTCTTGTATAAAAAATGTAATTACTTAAAGTTAAAAACATTTGAAAAGGACAAAAATATACTTTTTCAATAAAAAAACACACCATGCCTAAGTATGATTTATAAGATTATTTAAACTGACAATTTTTCGTGTGACGTTTGATGTCGCACAAGCTAGCATAGTGGTTTAGGAAACGGTTCGTAGATTTGGCGCGCAATTTGAAATATATGGGCTAACAACTAGTCACCTAAAAAAAAAAAAAAAAAAAAGAAAACGCCTGATTCCAACACTGTAGAAAAGGTTTTCTTCAAATGTATGAAATGTTATTGTTAAATATTTTACATTATGCAGACACAAACCAAGTAACATAAACGCATGCACAACACAAATCTCTCTTTTTCCACTTTACCTTTTGACCACTTAATTGTATTGTAAAGACAGGCACAATGTTAGTTGATAAATGAAGTATTTTCATTCTAAATCTCTTTTACTCAATTGAAAACACAGCCATGGTATCATTGACCTGTTCATGATAAATGCCCACTTGATGGCACAGTAGAGCATACAAAACACCATTAAGCTTTAACCTGTGAGTGAATCAATTTAATGTAAAGATTCAGTGCTTCGTGAGACCTAATCTACCCATAACTGGTATACAATCGTTGAAAAAATAAAAAAAGAGATGCTAACTTTCAAAGAGAATGTCAAAGCTGCATAGCTAGTAAGCTAGCTGCAGTACCCCGACTCACCGTTTGTTAGCGTCGGTAGCGATATTCCCTCGATCTTCACTTTTCTGTGCAGCCTGGCTGCTACTTCATCCAGCAGCCGCTTAACTGCTCTGCTTACTCTGGTGTGTAACTGTCTAGCTCCCGGTTGAGTAACAGCCGTCTTCAGCATGAACTGGAGAAAGTACCGAGTAGTGCCTGGTTTACTGTATAGCTAAGTGCACTCGCGAGCTGCTACTGCTCTCCCCGCCTCAAGGATAGACTCCTCCTCTTTTCGCTCCGATACGAACAAAAATCTACCTACGTCATCTGTCGGTGGCGTTAGATCGACACAGACCAACCGTTGTCGCCCGCTAGTGGTTTTTGGGTCTTAACCCCTATAGCGACAGTTTAGATTATATAAAGAAACGTTTAGAGACTAGGGCTTCTAACCAGGGACAACATGGAACAGAACATGAACATTTGAATGGAAGAGTGTGTGACTTCACCGACAGACTCCACCGACAGACAGAGACAGCGGGAGTGTGGGGGAGGGGTAAAGCGCTGGGGGAGGAGTCAAAGAAACAACAGACTTCAAAATGACGGAATAGTTCCTGTAGTGTGTTAGGATAATCACAGGATTGTTGTTGTGGATGAGTTGCCTGTGATCTAACAGACTTCAGGA
>CAAE01010139.1:87849-99361 GCA_000180735.1 Tetraodon nigroviridis | reverse complement strand
GATGGGCTCGTCAGCTTTAATCAATTAATCAGAACAATACAGGCGCGATACCCTCATATTTGTATGCATTTTCCAACTACCAACAGATCCGACCTCACACTCATACATTTAAACCATAGTGCAATATGTTCACATGCAAGTGTTATACTTCCGTTAAAAGCAGTAGTGCTTCGGTTTTACCTATAAGCAACTTATTGAATGTCCCTCAAGTATTAGAAACCTGGTCTTTTGTTCAGTAATTTATTGCACATGCAATGTCTGTCATGTTTTGCTGATGCTAGTACAGGTCAAAATGTTCTCTGTTGTGGGCAGTATTAGATATAAACGCTTCACTCCCTAACATAATATGTGAACAATAAAGTACAGCAACTGGAGATTCATTTAGGATGTTTTCTCAGTTTTGTTTGAGTTGTTGTTTTATGACTTTTAAAGCAATCCCCTTATTTTATTTCAACCCTTACGTTATATAGACACTCTCCTTTGACAACCCCTTTGAGTTCTATTTTAGAATCATTACTATGATTTTTTTAAAAATGTGAATTTCTCTTGGAGATCAATAAAGTATCTAGCTAGCTAGCTATCTGTCATTTTTTTACTCTTCAAAATTAAAATTTTTTTCTCTACATTTCAACATTTTCTTAAGAGATAAGAAGAATAAACTAAATTAAAATTTGCTATAAAAAAATGACTGTTAGCAAAACAGAAGCTAAAGCATCAATAAAAATGGCACTGGTAAAACATTAAAATGAGAAATGTGAAAGTTAAAAAAAAGGAGAAACCACAGGCAATCATGAAATGTAAGAATCAAGGAAAAGAAAAAGGAAGCTGGAAAAGAAAATGAAGAGGGAAAAATAATATTTAGTTTTAATGCAAGGCTGAAGATGACATTTAGGGGCCAGATCGCCTGATATGTTTTGGAATTTGTAGAAGCAATGAGCAAATTAAAAGGATTTTAATATGTGTGTGCATGTTTTTTTATTTGTTATTAATGTTATTGAGATTTGTACACAGAGGGCCGAACAACATGTTATTTAGGATAGGGAAACATGCAGGACATCCACACCCGCCCCACACTGGTGAACATCCAGGGTTCGAAGATAAAGATGGTGGACTCTTTCAAATAGGTGTTCACCTAAACAATAAACTAGACCGGACTCATAAACCTGACGCCCTGTTCAAGAAAGGCCAGAGTCGCCTGCACCTACTCAGGAGACTGAGGTCCTTCAGTATGAGCAGGGCTCTCCTCAGGATCTTTTACGACACTGTGTGGTGGTGGTGGTGGTGGTGGGGGCCAGCACAGACAGGGACAGAAAGAGACTGAAAAGGCTGGTTCAGAGAGCTGCCTCCATCCTGGGCTGCAGCCTGGAGGTGGCGGACATCCATCAGGAGCAACACCTCCCATCCTCTGCACCACACTGGAGGCCCTAGGAAGCTCCTTCAGCACTAGACTGAGGCATCCTCAATGCAGGAAGGAGCGCTAGGGCAGGTCATTTCTCCCCACAGCCATCAGACTATTTACAGCAACATCATAGCTTCCACACCAGAACTGCCCAACTACATATCCCATCACTCATTTACAGTACCTGTATATATGTCATTTTCCCCCATTTTTTTTCATTATGTGTATTCCTGATTACTCAATTTCTGTTTTTATTTTTATTTTTCCCTGTAAATAATTTTGGTATTTATTGTTGTATTGCTGCTGTATTCTATTCTATTCTGTTTTATTCTATTCTATTTACCAGTCTCTAGTTGCTTGTCATTCAAAACGGTGGAGCATATTTTATTCGAGTGTTAAAAATATTAGCTGGAAAAAAGGAATTTGATCAGGAAACTTAAAAGTACTAAATGTCAACTTAACTGTCGAAATTTTTAAAACAAAATTCAGAAAGAAAGAAAGAAATTTCAAATATTGTTTTGGTAATCAAGAGAAATAAAAGCTTCTCTTAAAAATATTTGCGTAAATAGCAGAATCCACACTCCACACGGTGGCGGTAAAGCACCAATTTGTTGTTTGCCATTTGCCAGAATACCCACAAAGAAGAAGACTCAAAAACGAAGAAGAAGAAGAGCTAGAGTAAAAATACTTCAAAATACACATGCTGTCCCATACACTAAAAGAAAACCAAAAAAATCTAAAGGTTTTTTTTTTCTAAAGTTGTCTTTGCTGTATCAAAAATATAGTCAGCGACTTTAATAGACGACAAGGAGTTTTTTCTGGTAAGGTTTGTAAAGAAGTTAGATTCTTGTTGAACGCGTTGTGGCAATGCTAATGCTATGTTAGCTTCTTTAGCTAGTTTGGAACATCAGTGCAAAATTATCCTTAGCGTCACATCTTCTAGTTTTAGTAGATTAAGCGTGGACACTATGAAAGTCATCTTGTTAAACGATTAGATTTATTGGTTTGTTATTGTTTTTTTAACAGATTGTGATGTCAGGGAGTATTGGTGCGATGTATACTTATTTTAAAGTGTCTTTGTACTTATATTTGATATGTGCATTTGTCTTCCCAGCTGTTGGAGTTGAATCTCGTAGTTTACAATGTCACAGGCCACCAAACGCAAACACGTTGTTAAAGAAGTTCTTGGAGACTTTGTCACTCCAACAGAAAGCCAGCAAATTGTTAAGGTGGGCGATTATTTTATTAATACTGTCTTCAGAAGGTCATATTGTTAAAAAAAAAAATGACACAACACAGTTCTTTGTGATGATATTTCATCGTGCCATCTTCCATTAATGGTCCAACTGTGTCTGGTTATAGATTGTTGGCAGTCGTGGCAACAACCTCCATGAGGTTTTGACATCCAACGGTGACACTTTTTCTGGTTAGCAATGCGCCACCAAGTTCCGAAAGAATATCTGGATAAAGAGAGGTAAAAAAAAAAAACTGTTATTATGTTATTTGTAGAACCCTGTCCATTACACTACATCATGGCTCCAAACACTCAGCTGGTTAAGCTATCTGAACTCCCACAACAGTCTGATATTCTTACAAATGCTGATTGTTTCAAACATCCTGCTGATATTAAATAGATCTTACCATACCACTGTACCATTAGGATTGTTTTTCCCCTTTCCAATAATATCATTTTTACAGAGTGTCATTTGGGTAAAAAAAAATGTCAAAAAGAATATTTCTAAATAATCATTAATGTCTTCATTTTAAAATGATTGCTGTTCCTTTTGTTAAGGGGATTTTGTGATTGTTGACCCTATTGAGGAAGGAGAAAAGGTGAAGGCAGAGATCAGCTCGATTCTCTACAAAGATCATATTCAGCACTTGAAAAAGCAACAACAGTGGTGGGTACAAATATACACACAGTCAAACTCGCTTTTACTCACGGTGACATATGTCAAATAACTTACCGTATTTACAAGTTGTGCATGTTCATTAATGGGAATATTATTCTGCTCACATCAGATTTATCAATTTATTTATAGTCTTTTTAAAATACATATAATACTGCCTAAGTAACTAAGCGTACAACCATTTTTATATTGTTACACCCTACAGGCCAGAAAGATTTATGGAGGAGCTGCCAATGCAGGACAAGACCACCAACCAGCAGCAGAAAAAGGAGGAGAGGCTTGAGGAGGAGGAAGAGGGCTCCGGCAACTCTGAAAATGACGATAGTGATCTTTTTGTGAACACTAACCACTGCAAATATCAGTATGAGAGTGAGGAGGAGGAGGAGGACAGCGAGGAAGACGACGATAAATAAAAGGGAAACTGGCTTATAGGTGCTGAGTTGGTGAGAAAGTCAAGCGTGGGAGTTGGAGATAACCACACAGCAGTCCTAGTGCAACAGCTCCCTCTGGAGTCTTTAGAGATGTTGAAGGACCACTCTCTGACTAAATGTTGAAATAAAGGAGCAAATATTTATTGTATATATAGCAAATATTCATTCAGGAATTCATGTCTTTTTAATTCTGTGCTCTGTTCTACATAAATAGTGTTTATATAGCTACTTTCAGTATAGCTACTACATGAGATGATGGTCTGTCCAGAACAGGGCAGCGGTCATTAACAACCGACTGTCAAAGCCATTCAGCTTCCTCCTCAGAACAGAAAACTTTAGAAACACAGATGTTTACTTTGTCTAGCAACTGAAGGAAAATGCTTTACTTAAAATGTTTTCTTATGAAATGCAGATGAAACAGGGCCAGATGGTGGTGCAGCGGTTAGTGCTGTTGCCTCACGACAAGAAGGTTGTTGGTTCACTTCCAGCTGCTGCCAGCCTCTCTGTGCAGAGTTTGCATGTGCTACCTGTGTGTGCGGGTTCCCACCGGGTAGTCCAGCTTCCTCCCACAGTCCAAAAACATGCAAGGTTAATTGGAGACTCTAAATTGTCCCTAGTGTGTGAATGTGAGAGGCGTGTGGACACCCTGTCCAGGGTGTATCCCCTGCTTTCTGCCCTAAGATAGCTGGAGATAGGCAACAGCAGACCCCCGCAGCACCACTGGGTATAAAGCAGCTAGGAAAATGAATGAATGCAGATGAAACGCTCACAATTGTTTTGTTTTGTTAACTTTCGGTGCTGATTAAAATTCACAGTTGAATGAAAACCTGTTCTGCTGTGTTCACACCGACGTGTGTGTCATCATCTGCCTTCTTCCCCCTGGTGCGGACTGTGCCCCTATTTTCTGTTGTGTCGCGCCCTACCCTATCATCTACCCTATCTCCTTATTACGTGTTTTTTTGTTTTTTTTTTCCCGCCCTCCATCCTCTTTTCATCCCGACCCCCTGATGCGTGTTTTTTGACAAAATTGACAAATTTGTGTACCGGTAAATAATATTAATTTCCTTGTTAGCTAGTCTGCAAAGATGAGCAATCATTTGGGTATTTGAGCTTCTTGATTCGCACCGCTCTTGGCTTCCATACTGTGCAGATGTTGTATAGTAAATGTGTTGAAAAGCATTAGTCTGTCCTTGCTAATCAGAGGTCAGCCATGCAAACACAAATCGCAAGTCTGTCAGGGAACAGCTGACACACTATCATGCATTAATCAGTTCAGACTTTAAAATTGACTGACAGGATGTTAAAATAGAGTAAATCACAAGGTGTTCCCCACAGCTGTAACATGAAATCGTTACCTTGTTTTTCTTGCTTCACCTCAAATTTATCTTTCTGCTTGCATGCAGCATGTTATACATGTTGAAACCATTTGTTCAGGTCACAAACAGGTTGTTAGATGTTTTTTTCCACAGTTTACAAAAATCTTTAGAGTTCTCTTGCTGATCTCCCCATGTCCATTCTGAGGTCTATGGAAATGTCCCTTTTAGAAGTCTTCATCATCTTTACCATTTTGACAAAAAAAACAAATTAATCTGGATTTCAAAAACATTCAGGTCGTCATTTATTGGCTGATTGATATCATAATGGCAATAGATGGCATGAAGTTTTAAAAATGTGGTTTGAAGCCTAATGCATTTAACTTGTTTGTAAATGATAAGGAGTAAATACTGCGTGTACATCATTACAACAGTTGTTTTTTAGAAGAAATATGACAAGACCATTTTAAAATGATAGGAATAAAGTTTTATTTTCATATGAAGGTGTGGTTCGGGAGTTTTCTTCTTTTACAAGTAGCGTGTTTCTGTTAAGACTTGCAAAAGAATCTTCTAGCATACTCCAATAATGGACATGAGGAGGAGGGAATTTATTGCTGAATGTTTAAGAGAAGACACGCTTTTATTTATTTTAATTTTTTTTTTACCGAGTGGAATAACGATTTGCTTGCTGCTTTTTCCATGCACCCAACTACCAGTACCACTAGGACATGCAAGGGAGAGGGTAGGAGAGGACAGGGAAGAGGAAAACCAGGGAGGAAGGTATAAAGGAAGACAGCTTGACAAACAAACATGATGTGTGTTTGTGTTGTATGTGTCTGTGACTCGATGTGTGCTTTATTACTGTATATGTGAGGCATATGCAGTATGTGAAATGTGTTTATGTAAAGGGTTGGGGGGCAAGGAAGACAGGACATGGGGGGGGGGGGGGGGGTGTAAAAAATTCATCTAGCTCTAAAAGCACACAACCCCCACTTGTAGTTTTTCCACATTGCAAATCCCAGATTGATTACAGTAAATAGTAAGAAAAAACTAGCCAGACCTTGGGGACAAAAACCCAAATCAGTTTTTTTTTTGTGGTTTTTTTTTTTTTTCTTTTTAAAAAGTTTTAATTTCTATAATGATTCCCCGGGGGGGGTTGGGGTAATTTTAAAAAACTTTCTAAATTGGTGAACCATGCTTTTCCTGTGTGTGTTTTTTTGGGGGGGGGGGGGAAAGCAGAAAAGTTCTAGGGAACTTTAAGGGACACACCCCGTTTCTGACTGAGATTCCTTTTGTGGGTTTGAATGAGCCTCTAATCCTGGGGGGTTTTAGAGGGGGAAGAGTTCGGGGGAGGGGGGGGGGGCTATCAATTGATCTGCTACTTGTTTTTGTATGTAACTAATGGGGGGGGAGAAAGGACATGATAGCAGGGAAGCCACGCAGTGTGGGGGGGGCAGACAGTGGTGGACACATCACAAATCGTTCAAGTCAATATAACCAAACAAAATAAGATCAATCTGTTAAGGGGTGGATTCCCTTTCCTAGTTAACTTCCACAGTGTTGCTGTCAGCTAAAGAAAGAGCGAAATTTAGACTCTGAACACCGCTTTGTGGCAGCAGAAATCTGCAGGCTACCTTGTTGCCACAACAGCTGTATTAATATATATATATATATATATATACATACATATATGTATACACACGAGTACATATATATGTGTGTGTGTGTATATATATGTGTATATATATATATATATATATATATATATATATATATGTTTATTTTTTGCCACATTATTAACCCTAACCTCCACTACATAAGGAACACAGGCTCTGTAAGCCATTATCAGCTAACCCACATTCACAGTGACACAAGCTCAATGACACACATAACAACAATAAATAAACAAATGAATGAACAAAATTGCTCTCTTTCATTCTAATAGTTTACCCAAGCTGTTTCATTGTGGCCTTTAGTGACTGCAATACAGGACAGACAGAGGGGGGAGGACAGTCGGGTTGTAGATCTAGCCTGAACTGTAACTGGGCTGACGTGCACTCTGCTTGGAGTCTGTTGTGGTGTGAATGGGGGAGTCCTGAGACACAGTGCGGCTCTAAGCTGCTGGCATAGGAGAATGAGCGGGATCGGCACTCCATGGAAGGCCAGAGTCAGGCTGGATTACAACTTGATCGGTCAGGTTCAGTTTGGAATGGCAGCTCCCCTGGCCAAAGAGAGGAGACTCTGGCGCAAGGGTAGGCGTGAGGGTCAGTGAGAAGAGCATGTCAGTCGAAGACAGAGACCACAACCTCATGGGTGAGCGGAGGCGCAAAAAACCAAACAAACAATGAGGCGCACATGCACGCATACACACAGACACACACACAGCACCCATCGTGTCTCAGCAGCACCCTTGACTGGTACACAGTGTAACCTTTCCTAATGCTCCTGTTTTCACAGTAACAACAAAAACTGAGAGGCAGCAAAGGAGGACAAAATGAATAATGTCATACAAAAATGGCCAGAGAGATACTACCCTACACTTCTGGTTGCATCAGCAGCTAATGTCCCTGTGAAACGAGCATATGTGAATAATGTAAACAGACACGTTTAACACAGAAGGAATCAATATTGCATGATGACATAATCAGATCACAGTTCAAAAAGATCCCAAATCAGAGAGAGGGAGAGAAAGAGAGAGAGCGCGAGAGAAAACAAAGCAAAAGGAAGAGGGTTGGTCTCTATAAAAATGAGGAGTCTTTATAAGAAAGGCTACAAAAACTCAATGGGACCTCCAACTTCAGCATACAGCAAAAGGCACCACATTAGTATTCTATTTATCTAACTTGTGAAAAAACTGGCATGTAATTATCTTTTTCTCTCTTAATGCTGTAAATCAAAAAACTTTTACATATAAATATTTCCCCCCATTATAAAAAAGTCTTTGCTGTTAGCTAGTAGACAATTTTTGCTGAAATGAAAATAAATATTTCATTTGTTTAGAATATCTGTCTGTTATACAAAATAAAAATATTTCTCCTAGGTGAGGGTCACTAGTCCACTGGTTGTGTGTCATGGGGGCGGGGAGTGTGTCAGGTGGAGGGTCAGCTGTGGCGTTAGGGGGGCAAGTCTTAAAGGGGCGTGTTGTCAGCCCTAGATCGCTGTAACTGGGAGCCACGACTTTGTCCGTTGCTGCGCATCCCCGGCCGACTTAGTCCACGGTAAGTCCGTGTATCCGCATCGGCTGAGGAACGGAAACCTGGGACAGTTAATGGCGGGTCCACGTTCATGTTCTGCATACTGAGGAATGGTGTACTCTCCCCGTGAGCCTCATTTTCCCCCTCATCTTCCTCTTCTTCGGACTGGCTAAAACTCTGTGAGCTGTAGTCCCGCGGGCCCCCTGAACGCTGGGAAACATGTCCATTGAGGCGGTTGCGTCTCGGGCGCCGTCGGCTTCGTATGGGTTCCTGCGAAGAGGCATACTCCTGTGTGGTCTCGTAGGCCTCTTCATCAGGGAGACGGTAGGGGCTGGATGGGAGACTTCCTGGGCTCTCTGTCAGGTAGGGTCGTCGCTGGCGCCGTGGCTGTCTGTATAAACTTCCATCCTGAAACATAAAGTAGTGACAGATTATAAATTGTCAAATCATTTTTTAAGCCTTTGCAAAGTCAGTCTTTGTTTGCACGTAATGATCATAAACAGCCTGACTTGAATGTGATAAATCTTGACAAAGTAATGTAAAAAAGATCCAGAAGGTGCGTTCAGCTCTAGATGGTATCGTCAGGTGTCGTCATGGTTTTCTACGTACTTCTGGGCAACGTAGCAGAGGTTGATCATCATCTCTGTAATAAGCAGCAGCAGCAGGGGGCAGGGAGAGGGCGTGGCTTGTGTTTGGTGAGGTGATCTGGAAGGTGGGTACCTGGGGTGGCAATGGGGGGTAGTGAAACTCCACTGGAGACAGGCGAGCTGGTGTGGTCAGTGCCGAGACGTACCTAAGATTAACAAAAACCATCACACATCGGACGCATACAGGTAAATATGCCCCAGTTTATGTGTTAACTGGACTGCACCAGAGGTACTGAATGTGTTATGGGGTTTGGTTTTTTTTATTAATTAAATGACCCTGGCTGCTGTGTGCTGCAAAATCAATGCCATCATCAGTGCACAAATCATGCCATCAAATCATTGCAGATTTGAACAGGAATAATTAAAATTGGAAGCCTTTCAAGTCTTTTCCCACTTTGTCTTATGTAGTTATTATAAAATACAGAAACATAGAGAATGGGCGCCTTATGTGTTATAATCTTACTTGTTACAGAGCAGTCTAAATTACTTTAACTCGGTCATAAATATTCTTGCTTTTGTTTGTCTGGTGGTTCAAGCGCCTGGAGAGAATTATGATGGTAAGCGATGCTGTATAAATAAACCTAAATTGAATTTAATTGAAATTTACCCTTTTACAGTAATAGCATGTCTGAGATCATTTATTTGGTCCTGAGCTTGGACAGATCAACAGTAAATCACGTCACATACAGTATTTAGGTTCAAAAGTAAACGCAAATGGACTTTTTCAAAGAATTTGAAAAGCATTACTGTCTATAGTGCAAGAAGCGTTTGTCAACCCTAAAACAAAAAAATGAAAATACTTCATATTCCTAGCATTTGGCAGGTGATTTTCTTTTTAAGTCACAATAAAATATACAGGACGTAATCGCTGACAATCGGAGTCAGTTTTTTCTTAAACAGACACTTGAGGCCGCCAAAGAATAAAGAGACGCAGAGGCTCACCCTCTCATACCTGTCACTGTGAGGTGAATCTCTTAGGGAGTCGTAGGATTCCCCGTACTGCATCCCTGTGCCAGACGTGTCCGTACAGCCCCAGTAAGCGGCCCTTCTTGCCATACACGCGGGGCTGCTGCACTTACTGGTTCCCACCGAGCTGGACAGCCCACCTGACTGGCAGTCTGAGTTCATACTGTCTGTTCGCTCGATGCTCCATGTCTGCTCTTCGTTTCTACAGGCGTGAGGGGAACAAACACTGAATCAAATCAAAGTTCTGTTAGTCCTGCGTCTATTCACAGTCAAAACCAGGAACTCTGCGCAATTTGTGCATATACTCCGAGGACAGACGAGTGGCAATAAATCATCCCCACCATTATTAGCATTTTTAATAAAAAATGTGAGTTCAAATATTAAAGACTGTCTCTTTCTAAAATGGTCTTGCTCCAAGTTACTAACTCTTATCATGGGCTATGAACTACACAGCAAACTTTCCTTGATTGTTGTGAGCATTCTTGTGCAAAAGGTTGCTTCTGTACTTTCAAGGTACAAAATGTACTCGAATTTACAAATCTTTTACAACACTGTAGATTGTGTAATTCTGCGTGTGGTTAGTGTACCTGGAAGCATGCGAGGCAGTGGTAGAATGATGAGAACGCGTCGACATTCGGCTGCCTGCATAGTTGCCTGCACCCTCAGCTCCGTGGCTGATCACACACTCTGTTGTTGGGATGCTCTTTGAGATGTACTGCAATACACACACATTCAAAGTGACACACAGACAAATTTTCATATGTCAAAACACTGTTAATATTAAATCATAAAGATAATTGATCTATAATGAAGAGTTATTCCATATTTTGACATTTTGCCACTCGTTTCTTCGTTTCTGCGTTATGTTGACTCATGCCCATTACATCTTTGATAGGATCTGGTGTTTTCTCTCTTCTATCTACTGTGTCACAGTTTCAGCAGATTTATTAAATCTAGCTTTAGGCAAGGCTGCTTTGAAGACTAAAAGAATACCTTTGATGGAGTTAAGACTTGGTGCCCAAGCTATATATAATTTCTTAGTAACTCTACATAAGAAGGCATGAACCTACTAAAATTTGGTAGCTCTCTTTGGTTTAGTTTGTCAGTAAAGCTGACAGAAAGATCATGTGTCCCTGTCCCCTCTGCCTGCTTTGGCATTAATAAATATCTGAAAACCTTCTGAATGTTCTAACACCTTGAATCCTTTTAATAGGGTGGTTTTATTTATTCAGCAGGCACTGATGCATCTGAAGTAATGCTGTAGAGCCTGTGCATTGGCACATTTTATTGAGAATGTAAAGACAGACAGAGAGACAGACACTCACATCACCCATTGGGATCTCCTCAGGCCCAGGTCCGGGATGGTTGGGTCCATTAGCCAACATGCGGTGGGGTTGTTCCATACACTGATTTTGGTTCTGGTGTAGATGACTGTGCATTTTCTTTCGCTGTTTTCTGGAAGAATGATGATTTTAGGAAAACCCGACAACACTACGTGCTTTGGTAAAAAAGCTAAGCTATCAAAAGAAAAGGGGCTCTTTTTATTGACTGTGTGTCAAGCAATATGACAGTTATTTTCCATTGTATATTTAAATGAAGGGAAATCTACATAGTTCTCCTTGAAATTAATTATTTTGGCTCAAAGGTGAATT
>CAAE01010139.1:36498-53588 GCA_000180735.1 Tetraodon nigroviridis | reverse complement strand
ATGCAAGAAGAAATGCATATGACGCAGCTTTCAAGTTAAAAGCAGTCGAGCTGGCTTTCAGTGACTTTTACCGTTTTTTTTAACCAGCCCTGTTAGTGCTGTGCTACTGTATTCCTGCTGTGTTACTGCCGCGTCACAGGCACTGTTTGGAAAGAAAAGCTAAGGTATATTCTTAAAACTTTGAAAACTCTCTCTGTGTACCGTCTTTCTTTGTAAATATGTTTACATGTTTTAATGTGGGCACATGCGGCTTATATACAGGTGCGGCTTGTGTATGTACAAAATCGGTTTTCCTCTAAAAATGTAGTGGGTGCGGCTTATAATCAGGTGCGCTCTATAGTCCGGTTTTTACGGTAATCAGCAAAAACAGCAGTCCTGCTTCTGATGCTGTACCAGAGATTTTGTCTTAAACTGGAATGTGTCAAAATCAAGAAAACTGCAACCATCAATACTGCACCTAAAAACATGCCTGGTTACAGCCAAAACACACAGACAGCTCTAATGCCATGACAGTTAGGGTCTGCTGGTGCGTACCGTCACGCTAAGATCTGATGGGACTCATCTTGGACATGGACAAAACTCACAAAACAAATTAAAAGTAAAAGAGTATTTTTTTAACATCTTTTAAACCAACAGTTCCCAACCCCCTGGCCAGAAACTGACCAATGCTTTACTTATTATTTTACAGATTATTCTTGTTACATCTGCCTATGACTCACTATTGCATACACGTTTATTATTATATATAGAAAAGATTACAGTTTTCTGTTGTTTTCTTTTGTTGTTTTTATGTGCCACACCTTAAAAGCCAGCGGCTGACACTACTGTCTGACATTAAACCGGTTAGTGGCACAAAAAAAGATTAGGGACCACATATTCAAAATAAAAATTGATCAGTTTACTTTTGAATATGTAGTTTTAACCATTTATCATCATCTATACATCTGTCGCAAAATGAAAGTGATGATAAAAACAAAAGTGAGGAAAAAAGGTAAATACAATAAAGTCCAATTTTATTTCACTGCAACCTCTACACCCACCAGTGGAGGCAGCAGTGAGGACACTCGACAGATAATATTCCTACAGTGAGACGTCAAGCTTTATTTTTGCAGTTCTAGTGTGTGTGCCACTGGATGGTCCAAAATGTTCACACATAAACAGGAACGCAAGGTAGGCACTTTATCAAGCGCATTATAGTCCAAACATTCAGAAAGACGAAAAAGTCTGGAAGTCAGATGAATATATTCCGCCTGTCTCTATCAAAGATCTCAACATAAGGAAAGCAGACCTTTCTGAGATAAAGACAGCATTCTTCCACAATCAAGGAGGACCCCGTACCCCGCAGTGATTCCGAAACACACTACATAAATATAGTAAAAGCTTCCTATTATTTTTGGAACAAAAAAAGAAACATTGACAAAAAAAAACTTGAAGCTGATGTGTAAACTAATTCTGCGATGATGTCATCAAAGGGACACAAAGAGAGCATCTGCCAACTGCTTCTTGTCTAAAACACACAATTTATTGATGCGTCGCACAAGGGGGCATGCAGCCGCACCCGCATCCATGTGTGGCTGTTGTGTGCGGCTCATTTGCATGCGGGCGCTTGCACAGCTCTGCCTGCATGTAATGTAAATGGGTTCCTCATTCACAAACTCAGCCATGTGCTGCTGGGTGAGTCCCGTTAAGAGGAATGTGTCACTTTCTACTCAGGCTAAATGTTGGAAAAAATGAGCACTGATACATTATTCACAAGCAAGGAGATACACACACACACACACAAACACACACCATCTCCCGCATGCCACACAAGTAAAAGACACGTACACGAGTGAGGCAGCAGTCAGTGTGCAGAGCTGCACAAGTACTACATGTGTCAACGAGCAGATATGATCAGCGTTACGTCAGCAGTGTTCACCAAACTATAAATGTGTCTTATACATCCTCTCACTGTAGATGCGCACAGGCAATAAAGTGGAGGAATCCTCCGCCTTCTGTTATTCAGTGTACATAATTTATAGCAGCCCCAGATCTCCCAGCTAATGACAGTACACTGGGGCATCTGCAGCACGGCACAACAGCTACAGCTAACCAGCACGGCTATGTCTGTGTGTGTGTGTGTGTGTGTGTGTGTGTGTGTGTTTGTGTGTGTGTTCCAGGCTGAAAAAAGACAGTGACACAGGGAAAGAATAGGAGAGAAAAACACACAGTAGTGTCTGAAATAGACACAGATAACACAACAAAGTGAAAAATGGAGTGAGACAGACAAGTGAATAACACCTCCCTAATACACACACACTCACAAATGTGTGCACACTTGACAATTTACTGATTAACAGTAGAAATTAAATGTAATTTCCCTGGATTTATTTCCTATCATATATATTGTATTTAATTCAAACCCCCTGAGCTCATTTTGCCCTCTTTTCCTTTTTGTAGATTCATCATTTTATGCTAATGCTCGGTCAAGCTATAGTTTTAAGTTAAATCAATGATTAAGATTTAAGCAGAGTTGTCTGGATGGAAAAATAAATCCTTAACAGACAGTCAATACGTACAAACAAAAAACGTAAAAGAGAAAATAGAAAAAAACAGTTGTATGGAAAATCAAAACAAAAATGTATTTTATACTTCAAAATAAATTGCAGACTACAATCTAAAGCTACATTTTAAATATTAAGGGCTGTAGTAAAATCAGTTTGTGTGTTCCAGGACACAGGGAAACCAGACTAGAGCTGGACCCACCTCAATGAGGTCAGCGCTTTAAGGATTTTACACAATACTAAAAGGATTTATTTTTGCACTTATTTTACTTTTGTGTTACAAAATAAGTAACTAAAAATATCACGGACCTTAGAGAAACAAAGTTAAAGCACAAGAGTTGCTATAGCTGTGTGCAGGAATAGCAGCATCTGAGAGGATGCAGCCTTTAGCCACAAACTTATAAAAGACTGTCATTTTCAGTTTAGAAGTTACATAACATTTTGTGAACTGACATTTTCTCCTTAATCATGCTCACTTTACGAATGCAACGTTTTAAACGTTAAGGCTTCACGTGTGAGACTCATTCGCAGGAGATTTACAGCCCTCCACATCTGAAGCAGATCTGGCTTTCGTCTCGTGCTCTTGTTAGCAGAAGCAAGAGCTCACTGCAGACCTAAAGAAAGCAGTAATACCCTAACCTCATGCGGATTAGCTAAGCAACGTCAAGGGTGTGGCTTTTGCAATGCTTCTCTTTGCAAGTATTCTTTTAATGTTCTGCTTCAGACGAAAGGAAAAAAATCATCAGGGATTATGGTGTTGGATTTGAAGATCACTGCCTCAATGGTTCTGCCCTCCAGCTGCTGTTCACACTGATGTCAGCATGAGCTGTCATGCCACACCTGAGAGGCATTAAACACACACATAATCACAAATCCGAAGACACAGGTCAGGCAAACAAGATGCATATTTTTACATCTAATTTGACTACACAATCTGGTCCTAGAGTATGCAATTTTATTCTGCAATGATGAGATTGATTTTATTTTCAGCCCTGTGTTAGAATAAGCCTGATGTTGAATGAAGCCTGAAAACAAGTCAAACTGCAACACAAACCTGGAAATCGCTTCTGAACATATATTAGAAGTCACGCAGAGTCAATATTTTAGTAGCTATACATCCCTGAGCTCTAGGGCACTCATCTCTGTCAGCGACATGTGTAACCAGCACCGACGTATATTTTAGACTGCAAAGATTCCATTCGATTCATGTTTTTGTCAAACTTGTGTCACTAAAAATAACACCTCACTGTTGAAAAACATTTATTTTTAGACATTTTAACCAATCGAGTAAATGCTATGCTGTCACCACTGAGGAGGAAAAACAAGAGGGACCTGCTATAATTAGAAGTTTTATTTGCACTACTGTGGCATCTCTTTTGTGATTTAAAAAGTGCAGAGCCCTCCCTCTTGCTCCCTTTGGTTCCTTGCCTGCTCCGTGCGTTTGACTGACAGGAAGGCAGGCGTACGCAAAACCACACACTTCAGCGAGCGACAGCTGCAGCAGGCGCAGACAGAGGGGAGACAAAGCCAAAGCTGAAGTACGCAACACGGTGTCAGTGATAGGAGCATGTTTAGGCATCAGATTAAGTTATTTTAAAAAGCAACCGTAAATATGTCTCGCTGACGACAGGTATCAGAAGACTACATTAGGCCCCAGAATGCCTGCGTGCAAAATAGAACAACTTTGGCACAGACTGTCCTCTCAGTCGAACGGATAAAACTGCAGAGAGAAGGTGGGGAGCCAACCACAATCCCACTCTACATTAGTCAGTCGCATCTGTGATAGAGGAGTTTTACAAGCATGCGGCATGTTTAAGATTTAGAGCTCTTTTACTGAAACTATCTTCACAGGATCAAGACTATCACTGTGATGGGCAGGGAGCTGCCCTGTGGCCCACTGTTGAGGGAGAAGAAGTGGAAAATGGATGTGATCTGTTCCCAACAAAGAAAGCAGATCTAAGGTGCTGAACTGGCATTTACTAACTACAACATCAGTACAACATGCAACATTTGAGTTAAATAGAAGAGAACAATTCTTCAGAGAGATGGCTAAACCTTTTAGGTCGCTTAAATGTAACTTTGCACAAAAATAAAAACAAGACCATAGCGTTTCACAAATAGAAACAAGCTGAACTGAACAAGGGGGTTTGAATTAAACAGCTGAACTGTAGCACACAAAGTTGTTCCCAACTGTTTGAGTCGACAGTCTAAAGGTTAGCCAGGAAACAACAAAGACAACAGCCTTGGTTTATGAACCCAATAGTTCTACAAAAAGTGACTTACAATCAATTTAAACTTTCTATAAAAGCCCACGATCAAGATAAGAAAAAAAAGTATCTAAGATTATTACACCGCTGTCTTTTTCCAATCAGTTTAGTGTGCTAATTCATTCACATTAGAAGAATTTAAATATAGTAGTCTTCTCGCAGCCCTCTCCGCTGTTCCAGAGACTTCTAGATTATTCATTGTGTCAGTTAAAATCAAGTGAATGCAAAAAACCCCCCCATTAAAAGTTAAACTGCAAACATGGATGGTGGGCACCTGTGAACTTGCTGACTGATTTAATCTGATTTTCACTGCGGGAATTGATGCCATTTTCAGAAAAAGTCATTTCTACATATATATTTCTACCATATTTTAGAGCACGGCTGAACTTAGAACAATTTTACTGCCCCTGGAATACATACAAACACACTCCCACCAGCACTGGCCTGGTCTGGTGTTGTGGCAGATTATTCACGCAACATGGGTATGATAAAGATGTGTAATGGCTTCTTTCAACGCGTACACATGTGTCCACACATGCAGTAGCTGCATGCAAAACACACACACACACACACACACACACACACACACACACACACACACACACACACACACACACACGGGTCTTTTATGGTCTTTTCTCGTTGTAGTGTAGGTAACTAGGTTATGGGGGATCGTGGCGTCAGCTGCGTGCATGCACGTGTGCGCACACACAAACATTGGTATAGAATAGATGCGCACGCGCAGCCTCTCAGCGGTGACTGTCTTCCTACATCACCATGGCAGCTACAGTGGCCCTTATAGTGCGGTGGAAGTGTATGGCAGGTAGAAAAAGGCTGAAACTTACCGCAGTCCTCGCACAACACTTTCTCTACATCCTTCTTCAGCTCGGGCTCGCTGGCGTCCACGGGGGCGTACGATGCCTTGAACACCAAGGGTTCGGTGGTAGGGTCCATGAAAAAGATATATTTGTGGTCCTTCTCCACGGTGGTGCACGGGGCCTCGGAGCCGAAATCCCCGACGGTCACGAGCTGCTCCCTCTCAAGGCCGCCGCTGTTTACGGGCCACACATCCAGCACTTTGACATTCACACTGTAGGGCTCCCGAGAGGAGACGTTCTCGGGGAAGGAGCGCACCTCGCCCTCGATGACCACGGCTGATCGGTACGCCTGGTCCTGGAGGGAGTTAAGACTCGGGGCGTAACAAGCGAAGGAGACCCCGATGACCAGCATGGAGAAATGCACTGGATCAAGCCTCATGCCGTCAGCCTATGCTGTGCTGCAATGCTGCTGGGCGGCGGAGCGAGCTGGAAGAGAGGGACGGCGGCGAACGGGCTCCGGCAGAGCAGGCAGGGCAGAGCGGCAGACCTTTTGGAAGTGTCCATGCCATCTGGGTCTGCCGCTGCTTTCCCCATACGGCTGCTGGCCTCGGATGGAGGGACACACCAGCCTAGAAACCGACCACGGCGCACTTCTGCATGCTTAAAAATGTGATTGCTGCATTCTCCTTCACCAACCACCCTCCCCCTTTTATCCACCCTTTTCCTGAAAGGCAAAACAACGCTCGTAAATTACCCTCCTGAATCCAGAGCTAAAATCTCTCTTTTCTCTCTCTCTCTCTTTCTTTTTCTCTCTCTCTTTCTCTCTCTCTCTCTTTCCCCAGCTAATAGGCTAGCATCGCATGGGTGGGCGCACTGCCTCTGACTCCAAAAAAAAAAGGGATCTTGCACGTATAAAGGGAAACCACTCCAAACTATATCCTTCTTCACTCACGCACCCGCACGCGAACACTCTTTTCTATCCAATTAATTTGATCGGCAGACGATGTCATGTCCAAAATCGGCTTCTCGGCGCGCTAAACGGGAAAAGCAGGGAAAAAAAGGGAGAAGGAGCGGACGCACAGAGTGAGACGGCAGCGGCGGTTATCCTGACAGGCGATGCAACAGTGGTGCGCACCTTTTAGTCGCGTCCCCTGCCCCCTTCATCAAACGCCAGCGGCTGACATGAGAAAACATCCTCGACCCGGTCACTCTGGGTCTGCTCGCCGCGTCCTGCGCAAACGCTCTAATGACCCGGGCACCCACCGGCACACCGCCACTGACCCAGCCAGCATGTGACCGCCAGTGCAACACCTCTGCGGGAAGCGGGGGATAGGAGGGGAGGAGGAAGGTGGGGGGGCGGGGGGGGGAGGTAAGCCCACTATGGATCTCCAGAAGAAGAAGAAGAAGAAGAGCACTGTGAGGCTACAGGCGACTACTGCAGGCATGTGTTGGGATGACTAACGCTGCGAAATTTTCTCAATGACTCCCCCAGCGTGGTAAGGGGAGAGTTTAAACCCGTTTGAGGTCCCTGCACACAGCAGCACTCTTTGCTTCAAATTCACAACAAGCTCTATTTTCCCCTAGTTTCTGCGGCTTACTCATTTTACAATAAAGAAGTCCACACTTTAACGACATACGAAACATGATCACAGTTAGTGTTGCGCGTGTTTCCGCATTAGCTGGACTAAATAAAGACTGGCCCCTAGTTTTTTTTAGCTGGAAATTTTTAAACCAATGAAAAAAAAAAAAAAAGAGATTTGAATATTTTTATGGTAATCCACAAGTATCCCCGTCCCTACTCCCGCAACTCTATATCCAACAATCAGGCCATTCATAAGAGTTCCCTCCCTTCGAGCAGCCGGGTGTCCTTCAATGGAGGTCCAGGACTCCTGATGTCTGCGAAGACAGTAAAAATACTATATGTCCGAATGACTGGAGCCATGAGAATGTGTAAAAGCCATTTTATTACGACATAAAGCCATGCATCGAGGCCTTATCCCAAGTTTCTGTGTCGCCAGGGACCGACCTCTGTCCATGGTGCTGAAAGCCTTGACAGCTCGAAAGCGCGATGACCCGGTCACGTGACGCACCTACAGCCCAAGGTGTGGAAAAAAGGATAATAGAAGCACATCTCCAGGACCTCTAGGATCTCCAGGGACCCACTGGGGTCGCTGCTGACTAACCTGCAGACTCTAACAGTAGTATTAGGAAAAACAGTGAATTATTTCTATTGGACAACTGTGGTGCTAAATAAAGAAAAATGCTGCCCCCAGTCTTTCTAAATAATGGCTTTTTATAGTCATATATTTAAAGCAATATATTTTACTTTTAGTACAATCCAAGTGCTTTTTAATATCTCCCTCCCCACGTTAGCTGTCTAATAGTCATTCAAACACAGACAGAAATATCACAACTCTATCTTTTTTAAATATACATTTGTCTCAATCTATCTATCTGTGTATCTATCTATCTATCTATCTATCTATCTATCTATCTATCTATCTATCTATCTATCTATCTATTCTATCTATCTGCGTCTGTCTGTCTGTCTCGATCTGTGTTTCACACAGACAGAAGCGATCTTGAATGCAGCCCACTTTGTGCTACAGTAACAGGAACTTCTTCTATTTTTTTCGATCCTCTTTTCTTTCCTCTTCTCGCGATAGAGCGGCGGAATGGTTCGATGGGTAGCTGAGGTTCCAACAGGCAGAGGGAACCGACGGAAGGTAACGCAGGGAGGCAGCATCATGGCGGACAGAGACAGTGGCAGTGACCACGGAGGACCCACCGGAGGCCCCGGCTCGCTGCCCGCGGGCGCGATGAGTGCCATGTCCCGGCTGCAGCACGATACCGAAGAGCTCGCTTCAAAACGCGTCGACATTCAGAACAAACGCTTCTACATAGACGTAAAGCAGAATGTTAAAGGCCGCTTCCTAAAGATAGCCGAGGTCGGCGCTGGTGGAAATAAGAGCCGCCTCACTCTCTCTATGTCAGTTGCCGTGGAGTTCCGTGATTATCTTGGGGATTTTATCGAGCATTACGCTCAACTGGGCCCGAGCAACCCGGACGTTGTGCAGGATGAGCCCCGGCGGGCACTTAAAAGTGAATTCCTTGTGCGCGAAAATCGGAAATATTACATGGATCTGAAGGAGAACCAGAGGGGGCGGTTCCTGAGGATCCGGCAGACCGTTAATCGGGGCCCTGGATTGGGAAGCGCGCAAGGCCAGACCATCGCTCTACCAGCCCAGGGTCTCATCGAATTCCGTGACGCTTTGGCCAAACTCATTGACGACTACGGCGTGGATGAGGAGCCGGCGGAGCTGCCGGAGGGCACCTCATTTACCGTCGACAACAAGCGCTTCTTCTTTGACGTCGGCTCCAATAAGTACGGGGTATTTATGCGGGTCAGTGAGGTGAAGCCCACATACCGAAACTCCATTACGGTTCCATGCAAAGTCTGGTCCAGGTTCGGCAACACCTTCTGCAAATACGCAGAAGAGATGAAGAAGATCCATGAGAGGAGTAGAGAGAAACGGGCCTCTGAACTGCTGCCCGAGGGCTCGCACGGCGAAGATGACTGACGGGGATTTTAGCAGGAACGAAAAGAAACTGAACAGCAAGGGATTCTTAACTGTAAAATAAAATTAAAAATTTCTAAGGGAATCACCCCACACACAACCTCCACAGACATGGCAGAACCTGCTGCCCCTTCGCTCATTTAACTGGATGTCACCCCACTTACCACCCATGTAACAGTAAGCCGCTGCTACCAAGGACTGAAACTGTAAGATATGAACTGTTTCCTAATTGATTTCAGTGACAATGAACAGAGTATTCATGTCTCTATTTAAAAAAAAAATGAATGACAATTTTGCACAGAGTCAAAGCTATTTTGACAAAAAAAAAAGAGTTTAAAAGTTATAAAAGTGGTTACATGCTAAGATTTAATTGACCATAAAAGCAGGAGTCTATCGTATTGTACAAAAATTACAGTCTTTATGTAGAACAAATATTTGACATCAGCACAAAGAAAATATATTATAAACTCTATGAAACCAAAATCTGCTCAGATGTATAGTTTATTATGAAGGTACGCAGAATAAATATGAACTAATTCTGAAGTGTATTAATTGCAGCACTATGGGCCTACAGACATCTGTTGGTATGCGTGTAGCTGCATGTATTTGCAAAGAGGTTCAGTGAAGTAGCCGCAAGTCTTTCATACCACCTGAAAACCTAATGATGCATTTCTGTCACACTCATGTGGAAAAAGGTTGACACCCAAAACTCTTGTGCACCTGGAATCGACAGGGTTTGTCCACCCCCGGTATACTTTAGGGAAATATCAGCTCTCACTCGCGCTATCTTCGTGTGTAAATGTAAATGAAATAAGTGCTAACTTAGATGTACTAATTATGATTTTGTGAATCAGCCATAAAAAAGAATCCTTATTGAGATGCCCACGTTTTTTGTGGGTTATGTTTATTCTTTGTTACTTTTTGTTTGTTTGTTCCTCTGGGGGTGGGGTGGGGCAGGGTAGGGCAGGTTGGCGCAAAAGGAATAGGTCAAAAAAAGCACGAAAAGAAGTATAAAATAACAAAAAGACTTGTCAGTGCAGTGAGGCAGCGGAACGCATCCTCTCTGACGTCATGACGACCTGTGCCTTATACACTCCACTCGTTTCCGTGTTCTCACGTGGCTGGTCTGCGACCTTGACCACTGTACGTTTTCATTTACGAGTGAAGATACGTAGGCTAAAAAACACCAGGGCCCAGGGATTTGCAGGGTGGGTGCCTGTAGCACAGGTGGCAGTAGGGATGGTGTGGGCACCAAGCAGGCACCTCAGAAAGCCCTCCTAGAAAGATGAGCTGCTGCTAAACTGGGTTTTGCAAAGGACGAGTAGGGATGGAGGGGGTGTTGTGACACCATGCAGGGCAGAATCCCTTGCAGGGTCCTCGCCCTGGTGGCCACTCACCTGTCTCACTGGAAAGTGAGTCTGTTTACAGCTCTGGGTCTGACACCCACCAAACCCCCATAGAGATTTATCTGGAGACCATATGATTGGGTTTTGCACGCCATAGGCACTATTATATATAATCAAACACATACCATTGGCCAGGATGGTTTTTTCAGAGCTGAGGTGAGCCAAGCAGGCGCATTAGCCGTTCACATGTCTTTAGTCTGATGTAGAGACCCGTGGGTTGCAGGGTGTATCTACTGTGCGTCTTTGTGGTGCTACAGCCCCTTTAATTGCTCCACAGGGGGCTTCACCGCTTAAAACGTGTCACTTTATCATTTATTTTGACTTTGTTTTATTTTTTTCTTAAAAACTTTGGTCCAAACTTGGTCAGATTTCTTCCCCTCTCAGGAAGAGAGGTCTGACTGATGTAGAGCTTGTAACATCAGTGTGCAATATTGTGTACATGCCGATGGTGGGGCTGTATCACATGTATAGACTTCATTCAAAAAAGACAAAAATATGTACAGGCTATGTGATCCGTAGATATTTGAAAGCATGATGAGGTTAACGCCTTTGCATCATATTTCCAAAACGTGACGTAAATGTTCTCAGCACTTGCTCAAAGTGAAAAAAGTAAGGTAAATTTCCTTGTGTAAACCAGTAGGCTGCCTTGGTCATTGTTCAGTGCACGTAGACTAGTTGGGTGTTTTTCTGAATAATAATATATCAAATCAGAAACCTACAGATGCCCTTCCCCCCCCCGGCTGTGTGTATTCTAACAGTTAGCCGACTTCTGACCCTATGTCTGCCCTGGCTAACACTAGCACAGTGTCTTGGGGTGTTCCTGACATGATGCAGATCAGCCTCTATAATCCACAGGTTAGCCATCAGGTTTTTTGGAAGCTGGATGACAACGAAGTCTTGAGTCAGGCCCTCTTAGGTGCTGTGTCACCCTGTTTTCATATAGGAGAAATAGACTCCATGGACTGCAGCTACAGACGCTTATCTTGTTAAAGATGATAAAGTAGTTACTGCCTGGACCTGGCACGGATGCTAGATCACTAGTGCCAGACTGGAGTTTTCCCAAGCACACAAGGGCTTAAATGGTATAAGAGGTTCAGCTAAATCCTTGTTCTAACAGTCACTCTGTGTTTGACTGGTCATGCCTGCGGCTTGGACCGTTTACAGGGCCTGGTTATGTTCTGGTGTTATCTGGGGGCTTTTAGGCCTCACCAGACCTATTGACCCAGTTGGGTGACTGATCAGAGAGGTTTTTTTGTGTGTAAAGGCAGGAAAGTCTTAGTCACTTTGCAATGGATTAAAAAAAAAAAAAAAAAACAGTTTCTATCAGTCGCTAATGTAGGCCACCAACATGCACCCGTTTAAGATTCACACGCAGCCCCTAGGAGAGCCGTACTTAAGCCTTGAAATACAAAACTTGTCCCCCTATCGACTGTGGGTCAGAATTGTGTGCAGAATTTTAGTACATCAGGATTCAGCTGTGAAACATTTGCACTTTTAAAGTCCCAACTTGTGATATATAATCAGCATGAGTGAACTCACATGTGCATTTGTAGTTGTTGGAGAGGGCGTCAGAGGTCACACTTCTCACTGTCCTTTGGTCATTTTACAAGGGGGAGATGCACTGGCATATCATCATAGCAACTTCTAATTCTAATCATTTTCTTTTCACTGATAATAATGCGGGTGTTTTTGTTGATGACTTAGCAACAGGTGGTTGTTCCTTACATACATGCTGTGCCGGATCTTTAATCAGACATGCAAAAATCTCTTAAAACCCAGAAAATTATTCAAAAAAAGTTAAAGTGTAAAGTTTCTTCGTAGTCCTTGGTTTACAGAAATGTATTGTGCCAATATCTAGTTTGCTGAGTGGGTTAATGAACTGGAGGAAACAATCAGCCTGCTAAGACACCCCAACTGTAGGTGCTGCATTTGTCTCTTTTTCCTGTTTCTGCACCGGAAAATGGGACACACATACACACACACACGCACACCCAGACGGGTTCATAGGGTTCCAGATGTACAGGCTACTATTGTGTATAATCAAGGGAATATTCTTTTAGATGTTTTTTGAAAAAGTTAGGAAAAGGGTTTAGGGACAGGGTCAATGCACAACGAACCAATTCTGTGTCTCCCCTCCCACCCACCCTCCCCTTCCTCTGGTCTGAAAGCCTTTATCTTTCCCATACCAGATAATATGTACCTTTAGAAATATTTTACCTGTGGTGCGTGTGTGCATTATCTAATTTTGTTATATATGAAAATCCTTCTTTCTGAAAAATATAACATGTAAACAGGAAACAGGAAAAAACATCGCTGTTTGTTTCCTTTGTATTTTCTACTTGCAGAAAGCATTGAATAAAAACAAATACTTGCACTTTAGATATATTAAGAAAAAAATATCTGCATATTATTTTTGATAGGGATCTTACATTCAGAGTATAAATACATGCTTTGTACCAATTGCTGGACAGAGATGTATTGAGTTCCAGTTCAGTATATTTTGTCTGTGTCAGAAGGTTTACTAAAGTAATTTGCATGATGTAGTAGTGTTACCAATATTGTTCTTTTTTTTTTAGTTGGTAAAATGTCTGAAAACTGTGATAACACCTCCCCTTGTTTAACTCTCCTTGCTTTTTTTTTTTTAACTGAAATATGGCCTTTCCTGACTACATGACGATGGTGCTTACTTTGGCATTGACATCAAGTTCATCCTGTACATTTCAACATCATCTTAATTCATGTACCTACGCTACATTACTTTCTGTTATTCCGTACTCACACTACTTAATTAAATTTTCATTGATGGCGATAAGGTGTGCTGTTGTGTACATTGCTGTTTGTTTTAATGTCAAGGGAGCCTTGTTGTTTGAAAAGTGATAATCTCGGAATAAAAAGTCTTTTCACTTGTTCTGCCTCCACAGAACAATATTAGTGCATGTACTTGAAGTAGACGCCTGCATAAAATTTATAAATCTTTTTTTTTTTTTTAGCATTTTCAAAATCTGGCATTAATTTTTTTTCGAAATTACTAAAAGCGCTGCAAAATTATAATAGGATAAAACAGAAATAGAAGAAACTGGCCTTGTTTAAAAATCCATCCAGTGTGAGGGGTGTTAAATTTAGTGTACTGAAGTTCACCTGAGGTCAGTGCATGCATCTCAGGTGACTTTAGTTTAAAAGAGCAGACTGTTCGCTTGTGGCCAAAAGTGGTACTGCAATCACATTCAGAGCGCTACCAGCTAATGCTACTAACCTCACCACAACAGGAAAACAACACAAAATCAGTTGTCAGTGTTATAGATATTTTAAATTAACACGATCCCTAATATCTGGAACCATTTTATTTTTTTTTATTTTAAATACACATTACAGGTGTGTCTTGAAAGGGCAATTAAGTGTTTCAGCAGTTCTTTTGAGGACAAACACCCCCCACCTCCATCTTCGGTTATATAAAACTGCTCAGGTTATCCTTACTAACTAAAGTAATGAATGAAGGAGGCTAGCAAGACACCTATGACAACTTTAAAAGTTAGATAGCTCCTTTGATCAAACTTTATAAAATGAAACAGGGAGTCAAAGCCACCAGAAGCTTAGTTAAACATGAAAGGGCTAGTGTTCTTGAGCAGTTAAATCAAAGCTCAGACCTCAAATCTAGATTTCAAAAGAATGTTTGAGAAAAACACATATTCACATGTGCAATTTGGAGTTTCCACACATCAACTTTGCAGTTGTGCACTGATTGGTTAAGCACTATTTTCAATTAAATCAGCAATTCAAGTTTTATTCTTAAATAAACTCATAGATTCTGTTACATTCTGAGATGAAGTTACTTCCCTTTCGTAGTTTCTTTGCTTTCTTTGAAGGAACCAAAATAACATTGGAGCTAAAATAAATTCCAATTACTAGCCTTTTAGGGTCTATGTTATGTAGTAGACTAAACAAAGCTTTAGCCAACCAAACCTTCTATTTATGGTTGATTAACCATGCAGAACTGTCATTACATTATTTCTAAAAAGATTTAAGTGCATTTGGTTTTTCAAAAACAGACCTACAGCATTGGCTGACATCTGAGAAACTATAGCTGTTACTGAATCTATTACTTTTATCCAGGTAACAGCTAGAGTTGTTGTGTTGGTAACAGAGTTGATCATGCCAAAAACATACAACCACATCAGTTGGTATAAAAGCTTACTTTATGAAGCAGAGACTAAATATTTAGTAAATATGTCCTTTAAATAGTAGTAGTAGTGGTAGTGGTAGTAGTAGTAGTAGTCTTAGGTGAAAAATGGCTCCAAGATACAAACAAAAAGACAAATGAATTGCCAACATCAAATTTCGCTAGCTGTATATTTTTAAATAAAACATAACAATTAACAAATATGTTCTGTCACACTCCTATATTACAGCACAGGCCTACCCTAAAACACTGAGAAACAATGGTTAGCACAACAACCAGAGCGACTATGAGGGAAAGCCTCCCAGTATCAGTATGGCTGTAAAAAAAAGGTACTTCCTCTCTGAAAACTTCAATCCTTTTTACAATTTGGTCTTTACCAAGATTCCAGTTTCCTGGTCAGGTTCCAAATCGGTTTCAGATCCATGATGACAGATCTGGTTGAGTCACTAAGATGCTGCGTGAGAGGGGGACCAGGTTCACTGATCTACAGTTGTGTCAGAAGTTACATAAAGAGGAAAGATGTACAAGTGTTTTTGGTAAGGATTAATTAAGGTGCTCAAAAGAAAAAAAACAAAAAAACAAAACAAAACAAAACAGTACCCCATCACATCAACCTGAAGAACAGCCTGGAATGTTCGGCTTCTTCTCCGATTAATGCCAGTTTTGTCTGTCTGTTGGTCGGCCGAATAAACAGCCTACTTACAAATCAAAGCTAGTCTCTTCTTGGAAATCATGTCCTACTTCCCCCTCCTTGTCCTCTCTAAAGCAGGGGATGTTTTGAAAGCTGATCCGCTGGTGACGTTGGTTTACTTCTGTTCACTTTTCCATTCTTGTAACCCGACAGGTTCTTCACCGCAGCACATTAGCTGGAACAGTGGCTTCCTCCAGCCTCTCCAATCAGCCAGTCCTGCTTTAGTCCCCAGGAACATTTGGAAAGGAATCAGGGATGCTGGTAAAGGTTTGTGTTACAAATAAGAAAATGGACAAACATTTTTTTGCCACAAAGATGACAGCTACCGTTGCGCTAAAATGTTTTTGAAGAGCAAAGCCATATTAGGATGTTTATGACCAAATGTTTTTTGGATTCATAATAACAACACTGCTGTAATTTCTACTACTTATGCTTTGACCAGCTGACCTACTCACAGAGTATGAATCCTGTCTACATAGCTGCTCCGCCTGTATCCATCTTCACACCATTTACACCCTCTGCAATATGAAGGGAGCTTGAAGTACAAAACCCAACACGGCACAGTGTTTTCATTCAGTCTGACCACAGCGATCAATTTAAGATATGACTATTTAGTCAAGCAGAAATTAAAAAATTATTCGGAATTGTAAAAATAAAAATGCAACTAATGTGGCCAGCACTCTTCAAATCCCCCAACAATGGAATGCAAGGTGCCCCAGAGTAAGGCACTCAACCTGCCGTTCCTCTGACGGAACAGCATAATGAACAGTTAAATCCACGGCTGCTCCTCTAATTTGGCACTACTTCCTTTAAGCTTGGAAATACATGTAATGTGTCAGCAGGAAATTTGCTGAACAACAGAGGAAGCACTTTAAGGATGAATTCCTCCTGTGAGCAAAAGGTATGTCTGATTTTAAATAAATAAATAAATAAATATGTTACGTGCGCCAGGCTCCCAGCTCCCTCCGCAGAGCTCAGCACAATACCTTACATGTAGGTCCATGCACCTCGAGGTGACTGCATGTAAACAGGCATCTAAAATATAAATCTAAATAATACAATAGTACCATGTCTGTCTGAGTTCTGGCCTGTAACAACCGGACAGACAGAGCAGACAGAGTCAAACCAGTCCCCAGTTTCTCTTCTCAATCTGCACTTAGAATAGTAACACTAAAAACTGAAAAACTGACAAAATATTTCACTTTAAAAATAATACTGATGATCTAATTGACAATCACAGTTTTGATCATTTAATGTGCAATAAATACTAATATTAAGAAAAAAAACCAAGGGGTGGGCATTGTGCGTGGCAATGTTGCCATAAAAGAAGAGGGTTGTGGGTTTAAATTCCCAGCTTTGCCAGTATCTGCTCTGGTACGTTTTAACAGTCCAAACCCTCAGGGCAACTGAAGACCTTCCACGAATGATGGTGAAAGTGACGGCTGGTGGGACCAGGTGAGTCCAAATAAAAAAAAAAAAAAACAACAAACTGTGACCACAGACATTGGTGTGATTAGCAGAGTTTTTTCGCTTCCTCTCCTCAACACTTGGATCCCGGAGCAGTGTATCCAGCACCTTTCCCATTTAGGCCACTGTGGGCCTGGCCAATA
>CAAE01010134.1:3228-18158 GCA_000180735.1 Tetraodon nigroviridis | reverse complement strand
GAGCTACATGGCCCTTTGTGGAATAGTTTGGACATCCCTGTTGTAGGTGAGTTTTGGTTGATGTTCCTCAGCAAATGCCACAGTAAAGATCCTTGACATTCTTCATCTTTTCTTGAGTAAGATGTGTAGAATGAGACTGAGGTGGCATTTCTAGAAAACATTTTGATTTATTGTTTTATTGAGGTTTTAAAATCAGCATTGTTTGCCATTGAGTGCATATTGTAGGTGAATTATGTTAGGTCATAATCAACAAATGCTCCAGTAAAAATCTTTGAACGTTACCACCTTTGGTAGAGTCAGATGTGTAGAAAAAGCTCGTAGTGGATTTCATGGAAAACAGCTCCTACAGCGGAGCCAACCAACCATGACTAAAGACGAGCAGTAAGGGTCACCCAAGAAGAAGGAATGAAAGCCTAGAAGTCCAATAGATTTTGGCACGTAAGTCTAATACAGGGCTTCCCAACCTGGGGGTGCAAGACATCATTCCAGGGGGTGTGAGAAGCAGGGCTGTAACTGAAATTTCAGCACTTTTAAGGATATGATATATTTTTAAGGAAATTCTAAGGACATTTTCAAAATCTTAGGTCGATAACGTCATGGAAATCCGAAATTAATAGTATTTTCATTCTTGGTTAAAACCCAAGTTTCATGATTCAGAATAAAAATGAAGATGTGGCATAAAATACGCCTGGCTCTGCTAGATCTGAGTTATGGGAAATTAGGGGACCTCTGTTTAGATTAGCTGCTAATCTAATCTGAACTGCGTTCAAACTGTGCTCTTGAAATGCAATTTCAGAGTAAAACATTGGAAGAGTATTGGTGCTCGGCTATAGTTTAATTTCCAGGGCTTTGTGACTGCACTAGCGGTGCTCATTCCATTTGCGACAACATGGTTATGTGAGTCAGGATTTAGCACCTTTTTGTCAATTAAAACAAAATCCAGAAATCGCTTGAATGCATGTGTGTTGCTATCAGCAACATAGTTCCATGTTTTGAAAGACTCATAAGCATGAAACAGGAACAAAAGTGTCATTGAGTTGAAATGCATTAGAAAACTTTTTGGAAGTCAGCCTTTTGATTTTATTATCTTGTACACACTTCAAGCAATTATTTTTTTGTCAGGTATATTCAAATGATAATCTGGGATGTCCTTTCTAGTCCATATGTTTGATTTTTTTACATATTAAAAAAAATTAAATTCCTTTCTAAGCGTTTCGAAGCTAGTTCTTAATTTTACTATTTTAGATATATTTCAAACAAGAGTTATTATTTTCATAAAGTTTATTCAAATATCAATCTGTGACGTTTCTTGTCTAAAAGTCTGATTTTTTTTTTATTTTTTTTTTTACATATATTAAAAGTGAAATAAATATCTACTTTTGATAAAATTTAGTATGATTACACATCCTTTATGCTTGAACAAAGTATAAAATGTAGGACGTGCAAGGTCAGAGCATAATTTTTTTTAGGGGTGCAGGAGTAAAAAAAGGTTGGGGACCACTGGTCTAATAGATATTGTTGAGTTTAACTTGTTCTACTTTTGTTGCAGCACGCGTTCAGGAGAAATATGATGGACGGAGATTTTATCTTGATCGGGTGACTTAGACGTTTTTATTCGGCATTCTGACACATTGACTTACAAAACAGGAAGAGGAAGTTGGTTGACGTCTTCTTCACCTAAATCACCTCATCAGTATTATTAGTCACACTACAGCGCCCACTGATTGAACAAGATATTCCACATCCTGAGGACATAGGAGGTTCTTAACATTCAACACCTCCACTTGTTCACAGGTTGTGTAATTCACAATAGAAAAAATAACAAAATACCAGTGAATGTGGACTCGTGTCTTACACAATTCAAACTCCAAAAACTCTCGTTTCAAACTTCTTCAGTTGGAACTTGTTTGCAGGTTTAGTCATTATATCAGCAATCATATCGTTAGTAGGACAATAGACCAAAGTTACTTGTCCCTCACTTACAGTAGATCTGATAAAGTGGTACTATATGTCTACGGGCTTTGCCCTCTGTTTACAGGGTTTTTGGCAAGAGCAATAGTTCCCTGATTGTCCTTGCATATGATAGGTTGTGTGTATTCATAGTTATCTCTATTCCCTAGTAAGTTCTGCAAGTATAGACACTCTTGTATGGTTGCGGCTAAGGCTATATACCCCACTTTGCAGGTAGAAAGTGCGACTGTTGGTTGTTTCCTAGTCTTCCATGAAACTAGTGTGCTGTCTTTATTGGGACTCAGGCAGTAACCTGTGGTACTGCGCCTGTCGCTGGCGTCAGATGCCCAGTCAGCGTCACTATAAGCCTGTATACCTAGCTTCACATTGCTTCTTTTGAAACATAGGCCTCTCTCTGACATAGTTACACATCCATGGGATTGATTAAAGCCGATACCTAGGAAATGTCTGAGTTTGCCCAGATCTTTCATTTTGAACTTTTCTGTAAGCATCTTCTTCACATTCCTCAGAGTTTTCTCGTCAGTGGCTGCTATCGTCAAGTCATCGACCCATATGATTATGATCACTTTCCCTATGTTGGTCTCCTTGGCATAGACACAATGGGTTTTGTATAAACTTGTTTTTAACTAGCCAATCATGTAAAACTGTGCCAGTTTTGTCCAGAATTGTTTAAGTCAATAGAGAAGACTTTTTTAGTTTACACACTAGAAGATTATCTTCCTCTTGGTGACCTTTTGGTGGGTTGATGTATATCTCATAGTCTATTGGGGCATGCAAATAGGCTGTTTTCATGTCCATCTGGTGTAGAATTAGGTTTTCCTGCACTGCTTTTTGTAACACCACCCTCACACTCGTCATGTTTGCTGTAGGTGTAGTTTATTCCCATTATCTGGCTGTAACCTTCGCAACAAATCTTGCTTTGAATTTTTCTTTCCCACCTGCATCAGTTTTGATTGCATAAACCCATTTACCCCCCACTGTTTTCATACCCTTTGGCAAAGTAGTGGCTTTAAAGGTTTTGTTATCATTTAGCAACCGGACTTCTTCGCCCGTGGCCCGTGGTGATAGACTTCCGTAGGACCTTCACACCCCACACACCTGTGAACATCCAGGGGTCAGACATCGAGCTGGTGGACTTGCTTAAATACCTGGGTGTCCATCTGAACAACAAACTAGATTGGTCCCACAACACCAACGCCCTGATCAAGAAGGACCAGAGTCGCCTGCACCTGCTGAGGAGACTGAGGTCCTTTGGCGTGAGCAGGGCTCTTCTGAGGACCTTCTATGACTCTGTGCTTCTGATGGTGTTTGATGGTGTTTGATGGCGTCTGAGGGTGTCTTAGGGTCTCCGATGGCGTCTGAGGGCCTCTGATGGCGTTTGGGGGCGTCTGATAGTTTCTTAGGGTGTCTGATGGCCTCTGTTGGTTCTGATGGTGTGTGAGTTCGTCTGATGGCCTCTGAGGTTGTCTGATGGCGTCTGATGGCATCTGATTATGTCTGATAGTATCTTTGGGTGTCTGATAGCGTCTGAGGGTGTCTGATGGCGTGTGATGGTGTCTGAGGTTTTCCTAAGGCGTCTGTTGGTGTCTGATGGCGTCTGATGGCGTCTGAGGGTGTCTGAGGGCGTCTCAAGGCGTCTGAGGGTGTCTGATGGCGTCTGTTGGTGTCTAATGGTGTCTGAGTGCGTCTGGTGGCGTCTGATGGCGTCTGATAATGTCTTAGGCTGTCTGAGGGCGTCCGAGGACGTTTGAGGGCGTCCAAGGGCGTCTGATGGTTTCTGAGGGTGTCTGATCGAGTCTGGTGTGACTGATGGCCTCTGACGGCATTTGAGGGTGTCCGATGGCGGCTGATGGCGTCTGATGGCGTCTAATGGCATCTGACGGTGTCTGACGGCGTCTAAAGGCTGTCTAAAGGCGTCTGAGGGTGTCTGATTGTGTTTGAGGGCATCTGAGGGCGTCTAATGGTGTCTGAGGGTGTCTGATGTTGTCTGATGGCGTCTGAGGTTGCTGATGGTGTCTTATGGCCTCTGATGGCGCCTGATGGCATCTTGTGGTGTCTGAAGGCGTCCAAGGGTGTCTGGAGGCTTCCGAGGGTGTCTGATGGCGTATGAGGGTTTCTGAGGTTATCTGATGGTGTCTGATGGCGTCTTAGGGCGACTGAGGGCGACTGAGGGTGTCTGACGGCGTCTGTTAGTGTCTGATATTGTCCGATGGCGTCTGAGGAAGTCAGATTGCGTCTGATGGCGTTTGGTGGCCTCTGATGGCTTCCGGTGGCGTCTGAAGGCGTCTCAGGGCATCTGAGGGTGTCAGATGGCATCTGATGGCCTCTGAGGTTGTCTGATGACGTCTGTTGGTGTCTGATGGGGTCCGAGGGTGTCTGAGGGTGTCTGATCGAGTCTGGTGTGTCTGAGGGTGTGATATGGCGTCTATTGGTGTCTCAGGGTGTCTGATGGCATCTGATGGTATCTGAGGATGTCTGATGGCATCTTAATGTGTCAGATAGTGTCTGAGGGTGTCAGATGGCGTCTGATGGCATCTGAGGGTGTCAGGTGGCGTTTCATTGCGTCTGATGGTTTCTGATGGCGTCTGGTGGTGTTTGCTGGTTTCTTAGGGTGTCTGATGGCGTCCGAGGGTGTCAGGTGGTGTTTGATGGTGTCTGAGATCGTCTGATGGCGTCTGATGGCGTCTGAGGGGTATCAGATAGCGTCTCATTACGTCTGGTGGTGTTTGAGGGCGTCCAAGGGTGTCTGATGGCATCTGATGCTGTCTGATGGTGTCTTATGGCGTCTGATGGCGTCAGAGTGTGTCTTATTGCCTCTGATGGCGTCTGGTGGCATCTGAGGGCGTCTGTTGATTTCTGAGGGTGTGCTATGGCGTCTGAGGGTGTCTGATGACCTCTGAGGGTGTCAGATGGCGTCTGATGGCGTCTGATGGCGTCTGATGGAGTCTGATGGCGTCTGAGGGCGTCTGAGGGCGTCTAATGGTGTCCGATGGTGTCTGATTGCGTCTGATGGCGTCTGTTTTTGTCTGATGGTGTCTGAGAGCGTCTGAGGTTGTCTGATGGTGTCTGAGGGCGTCTGTTGATGTCTGATGGCGTCTAATGGCGTCCGATAGCGTCTGAGGGCGTCTTAGGTTGTCTGATGGCGTTTGAGGGCGTCTGAGGGCGTCTGATTGCGTCTGAGGTTGTCACATGGCGTCTGATGGCATCTGATGGCATCTGATGGTTTCCGAGGGCATCTGATTCCGTCTGATGGTGTCTGAGTGTGTCTGATGGTGTCTAATGGTGTCTGATGGTGTCTGATGGCGTCTGATGGTGTCTGATGGCGTCTGATGGTGTCTGATTGCGTCTGAAGGCGTCTGAAGGCGTCTGAAGGTGTCAGATGGCGTCTGATGGTGCCTGAGGTTGTCTGATGGCGTCTGATGGCATCTGATGGCGTCCGGGTGCGTCCGATTGTGTCTGATGGCGTCTGATCGAGTCTGGTGTTTCTGATGGCCTCTGAGGGTGTCAGATGGCGTCTCATTACGTCTGATGGTGTCTGATGGTGTCTGAGGTTGTCTCATGGCATCTGATGGCGTCTGATGGCGTCTGATTGTTCCTGAGAGCATCTGATGGCGGCTGATGGTGTCCAAAAATGTCCAAAGGCGTCTAGCGGCGTCTGATGGTGGCTGATAGTTTCTTAGGGCGTCTGATGGCGTCTGAGGGTGTCCGAAGGCGTCAGATTGTGTTTGCTGGTGTCTTAGTGTGTCAGATGGCGTCTGAGGATTTTTGTTGGCATCTGATGGCGTCTGAGGTTGTCTCATGGCATCTGATGGCGTCTGATGGCGTCTGATTGTTCCTGAGAGCATCTGATGGCGGCTGATGGTGTCCAAGAATGTCCAAAGGCGTCTAGCGGCGTCTGATGGTGGCTGATAGTTTCTTAGGGCGTCTGATGGCGTCTGAGGGTGTCCGAAGGCGTCTGATGGCGTCTGAGGGTGTCTGATGGCGTCTGTTGATATCTGATGGCGTCTGCTGGTGTCTTAGGGTGTGTGATGGCGTCTGAGGTTTTCTCATGGCGTCTGAGCACATCGGATGGCGTCAAAAGCTGTCGTAGCGCCAAGTGCGTCTGGTCGTTTCTTAGGTTTTCTGATGGCATCTGAGGGCGTTTGAGGGTGTCAGATGCTGTCTGATGGCGTCTGAGTGGTCAGACGGTGTCTGATTGTGTCCGATATTGTCTGTTGGGGTCTGATAGTGTCTGAGTGCTTCTGAGGTTGTCTGATGGCGTCTGATGGCATCTGAGGGTGTCTGATGGCGTCTGAAGTCGTCTGAGGGCATCTAAAGGCGTCTGAGGGCGTCAGAGGGCCTCTGAGGGCGTCTGGTTGAGTCTGGTGTGTCTGATGGCGTCTGATTGTTTCTGCTGGTGTCTGAGGTTTTCTGATGGTATCCCAGGTTTTCTGATGGCTGCTGACGGCGTCTGATGACGTCTGATTGATCCTGAGAGCATCTGATGGTGGCTGATGGTGTCTAAGAATGTCCAAAGTTGTCTGGAGGCGTCTGATGGTGGCTGATGGCGTCTTAGGGTGTCCGAAGGAGTCTGATGGTGTCTGAGTTTGTCTGTTGTTGTCTTAGGGTGTCTGATGACGTCTGAGGTTGTCTGATGGTGTCTGAGGGCGTTTGAGGTCGTTTGAGATCGTTTGAGGGCGTCTGATCGCATCTGATGGTGTCTGATTGTGTCTGCTGGTGTCTTAGAGTGTCTGATGGCATCTGAGGTTTTTCTGATGCCGTCTGATGGTTTCCAATGGCGTCTGCTTTTTCTGCTAGTGTCTTAGCGCGTCTGATGGCGTCCGAGGTTGTCTGAGGGCGTCTGATGGTGTTTGAAGGTGTCTGATCACATCTGGTGGCGTCTGCTGGTTTCAGATGGTGTCAGATAGCGTCTGATGGTGCCTGATGGTTTCTGAGTGCGTCTGATGGCGTCTGATAGCATCTGAGTGCGTCTGATGGTGTTTGATGGGGTCCGATTCCGTCTGATGGCTTCTGAGTGCGTCTGGTTTACTCTGGTGTGTCTGATGGCGTCTGATTGTGTCTGCTGGTGTCTGAGGTTGTCTGATGGCATCTAAGGTTTTCTAATGGCATCTGATGGCGTTTGGTGGCCTCTGATGGCGTCCAATGGCTTCTGATTGCGGCTGACGGCGTCTGATTGTTCCTGAGAGCATTTGATGGCGGCTGATGGTGTCCAAGAATGTTCAAAGGCGTCTAGAGGCGTCTGATGGTGGCTAATAGTTTCTTAGGGCGTCTGATGGCGTCTGAGGGTGTCTGAAGGCGTCTGCTGGTTTCTTAGGGTGTCTGATGGCATCTGAGGTTTTCTGATGCCGTCTGATGGTTTCCAATAGCGTCTGCTATTTTCTGCTAGTGTCTTAGCGCGTCTGATGGCGTCCGAGGTTGTCTGAGGGCGTCTGGTGGCGTCTGAAGTGGTCTGGTGGCGTCTGAAGTGGTCTGAGGCCGTCTAAAGGCGTCTGAGGGCGTCTGAGGGCCTCTGATGGCGTCTGATTGTGTCTGCTGTTGCCTGAGGTTTTCTGATGACATCCAAGGTTTTCTGATGGCGTCTGATGGCGTTTGGTGGCCTCTGATGGTGTCCAATGGCTTCTGATGGCTGGCTGACGGCGTCTGATGACGTCTGATTGTTCCTGAGAGCATCTGATGGCGGCTGATGGTGTCCAAGAATGTCCAAAGTCGTCTGGAGGCGTCTGATGGTGGCTGATGGCGTCTGAGGGTGTCCGACGGCGTCTGATGGTGTCTGAGGGTGTCTGCTGGTGTCTTAGCGTGTCTGATGGTGTCTGAGGTTGTCTGATGGCATCTGATGGCGTCTGAGGTTGTCTAATGGCGTCTGATGGTGCCCGATATCGTCTGCTAGCGTCTGGGGGTGTTTGATGGCGTGTGAGGGCGTCTTATGGCGTCTGGTGTTTTCTGATGGCGTCCGATAGCGTCTGAGGTGATCAGATAGCATCTGATGGTTTCTGAGGGTGTCAGATCGCGTCTGTTGGTGTCAGATGGCGTCTGATAGTGTCTTAGTGTGTCTGATGGTGTCCGATGCCTACTGATGGCGTCTGAGTGCCTCTGATTAGCTGTCTGCTGCTTGTCTTAGGGAGTCTGATGGCGTCTGAGGTTGTGTGATGGCGGCTTACTTGTGTCTGAAGGTGTCTAAGTGTGTCGAAATGTTGTTTGATGTTGTCCGATGGCGTTCGAGGGTGTCAGATGCCGTCTGATAGTGTGTGAGGGCGTGCTGATCGTGCCTGTGGACATCTGATGGCGGCAGATGTAATCTGATGGTGTCCGAAGGCCTCTGAGGGTGTCGGGTCAAGTCTGTTGATGTCTGAGGGTTTCCGATGTTGTCTGAGGACGTTTGAGGGCATCCGAGGGCGTCTGACGGCGTCTGATTTTTTTCTGATTGTGTCTGATGGTGTCTTAGGGTGTCTGATGGTGTTCAAAGATGTCTGATGGTGTCTGATGGCGTCAGATCGTATCTGATGGTGTCCGAAGGCTTTCCAGGGCGTCCGATGGCGTCCGATGGCATCTGAGGGTGTCAAATGGCGTATGGTGGCGTCTGGTGGTGTCTGATGGTGTCTGATGGCATCAGACAATTTCAGATGGCGTCTGTTGTTGTCTGATTGCATCTGAGGGCGTCTGAGGTTGTCTGATGGCGTTTGAGGGCCTCTGATGGCTTCTGATGGCGTCTGATGGTGTCATAGGGTTTCTGATGGCCTCTGAGGGTGTCTGAAGGCGTCCAAGGGCGTCTGACGGCGTCTGATTTTTTTCTGATTGTGTCTGATGGTGTCGTAGGGTGTTTGATGGCGTCTGAGGACTTCCGATGGTTCCTGGTGGAGTCTGAGGGTGTCTGATGGCGTCTGAGGGCGTCTGATGGCGTGTGATGGCGTCTGAAGTTGTCTGATGGCGTCTGGTAGCGTCAGAGGGCGTCCAGGGGTGTCCGATGGCGTCTGATGGCTTCTGATGGTGTCCGATGGTGTCTGATGGCTTCTGATGGTGTCCGAGGGCACCTCATGGTGCCTGATGTTGTCTGAGGGTGTCTGATGGCATCTGATGGCATCTGATGGCGTCTGAAGGCGTTTGTTGTTGTCTGATGGCGTCTGAGGGCGTCTGATGGCGTCTGATGGTGTCTGAGAGTCTCTGAGGTTTTCTGATGGCGTCTGAGGGTGCCTGAGCGTGTCTGGTAGCGTCGGGGGGCGTCTGAGGGTGGCAGATGGCGTCTGATGGCGTCTGAGGTTGTCTGGTGTCGTCTGAAAGCGTCCAAAAGCGTCTGATGGTAAATGAGGGTGTCAGATTGCGTCTGATTGCGTCCGATGGTGTCTGAGGGCGTCTGAGGGCGTCCGATGGAGTCTGGTGGCGTCCAAGTGCGTCTGATCGTGCCTGTGAGCATCTGATGGCGGCCTTCTGTGTAGGTTCTCAGTCATCCAGGTCATAGTTATCCGAGAAAAGATTTTTTGTTCATCTGGACTTTTCAATTTTCATTTTGGAAAACGTTTCGCCTTCTATCCAAAAGGCTTCATCAGTTCTGATCAGGTTAGGTGCAGAGCTTGAAGATGTAGCCCTTTTGGACCATTGGCATGCTAATGTCAACTGAGAGTCTTTACATTTGTATGCCAGTGCCAGTAGGCCATGACGGCAGATGGTATCTGATGATGTCCGAGGGCGTGTGAGGGTGTCTGATCGAATCTGGTGTGTCTGATGGCTTCTGAAGGTGTCTGATCGTGTCTGATGGCCTTTTTGCTTTTGATGGCATCTGATGGCGTTTGGTGGCACCTGATGTCGTCTGATGGCGCCTAAAGGCATCTGATGGTGTCTGATGGCGTCTGATGGCATCGGAGGGCATCTGATTGCGTCTGAGTGCGTATAAGGGCATCTGATGGCGTCTGAGGGCGTCTGAGGGCGTCTGATGGCGTCTGGTGGCTAATGTTGGCGTCTGATAGCGTCAATTGTGTCCGATTGTGTCTGAAGGCGTCTGATGGAGTCTGAGGGCGTCTGAGGTTGTCTGATGGCATCTCATGGTGTCTTAGGGTGTCCGATGGCGTGTGAGGGCCTCTGATGGCATTTGAGGGTGTCTGATGGTGTCTGATTGCGTCTGACGGTGTCTGAGTTCATTCGATGGCATCTGAGGTTGTCTGATGGCGTCTGGTGGCGTCTGGTGGCCAATGATGGCGTCTGATGGCGTCTGATGGTGTTTGAGTGCATCTGATGGTGTTTGACGGCATCTGATGGCGTTAGATGGCGTCTGACTGCGTTAGATGGCGTCTGACTGCGTTGGAGTGTATCTGATGGTGTCTGAGGGTGTCAGATGCCGTCACATTACGTCTGGTGGTGTTTGAGGGCGTCCAAGGGCGTTTGATGGCGTCTGTTTGCGTCTGATGGCATCTGAGGGTGTGTGAGGGTGTCTGATGGCGTCTGGTGGCGTCTGAAAGCATCCAAGGGCGTCTGATGGCGTCTGGTGGCGGCTGATGGCATCTGAGGGTGTGTGAGGGTGTCTGATGGCGTCTGGTGGCATCTGAAAGCATCCAAGGGCGTCTGAGGGCGTCAGATCGTGTCTGAGGTTGTCTGATGGCGTCTCATTACGTCTGAGGGTGTCTTAGGGTGTCTGATGGTGTCTGAGGGCGTCTGAGGGTGTCTTAGGGTGTCTGATGGTGTCTGTTGTTGTCTGATTGTGTCTGATGGCGTCTGAGCGCGTATGAGGGTGTCTGAGGGCGTCTGTTGATGTCTGAGGGTGTGATATGGCGTCTGGGGTTTCTGATGGTGTCTTATGGCCTCTGATGGCGTCTGATTGTGTCTGAGGGTGTCTTAGGGTGTCTAATGACGTCTGAGGGTGTCTGATGGCGTCTGAGGGAGTCTGATGGCGTCTGATGGCGTCTTAAGGTGTCTGATGGTTTCTGGTGGCCAATGATGGCGTCTGATGGAATCTGAGGGCGTCTGATTGTGTCTGAGGGCGACTTAGCGCGTCTGAGGGAAACTTAGGGTGTCTGATGGGCTTTGAGGGCGCCTGAGGGCGTCTGATTGTGTCTTATGGTATCTGATGGCGTTTGAGGGAGTCTGAGAGCGTCTAATCGAGTCTGGTGTGTCTGATGGCGTCTGAGGGTATCAGATGGCGTCTCATTACGTCTCGTGGTGTTTTAGGGCGTCCAAGGGCGTTTGATGGCATCTGATGGTGTCTGGTTGTGTCTGATGGCGTCTGATGGCGTCTGACGGCAATTGAGTGTGTCCGATGGGGTCTGATTGCGTCGAAGTTTGTCCTATTGTGTCTGAAGGCCTCTGAGGTTATGTGATGGCGTCTGATGGCGTCTGAGGTTGTCTGATGGCGTGTGATGGCGTCTGAAGGTGTCAGATGGCGTCTGATGGTGTCTGAGTGCGTCTATGGGCGTTAAAAGCCTCCAATCGTGTCTGAGGGCGTCTGATGGCTTCTGATTGTGTCTGCTGTGTTCTTAGGTTGTCTGATGGTGTCTAATGGCGTCTGATTGTGTCTGATGGCGTCTGAGGGTGTCAGATGGTGTCTCCTTACGTCTGGTGGTTTTTGAGGGCATCCAAGGGCGTTTGATGGCGTCTGATGGCGTCTGAGGTTTTCTCATGGCGTCTGATGGTGTTTGAGTGTGGCTGATGGCGTCTGACGGCAATTGAGTGTGTCTGATGGCGTCTGATGGCGTCTGAGGTTGTCTGATGGCGTCTGAAGGTGTCAGATGGCGTGTGATGGTCTCTGAGCGCGTCTGAGGGCGTCACAGGCTGTCTGATAGCGTGTGGTAGCGCCGAGTGCGTCCGATCGTTTCTGAGGGCGTATGATGGCTTCTGATGGCGTCCGACGGCGTCTGAGGGTGTCTGAGGTTTTCTGATGGTGTCTGAGGGCTTCTGAGGTTGTCTGATGACGTCTGATGGCGCCCAAGAGCGTGTGATGGCGTCTGATGGCGTTTGATTGTTTCTAATGGTGTCATATTTTGTCTGATGGTGTCTTAGAGCATCTGAAGGAATCTGAGGGTGTCTGAGGTTGTCCGATGGTGTCCACTGGCGTCTGATGGTGTCCACTGGCGTCTGATGGCGTCTGAGGGTGGCAGATGGCGTCTGAGGTTGTCCGATGGCGCCTGATAGCGTCTCGTGGCCAATGATGGCGTCTAATGGCGTCTGATTGTGTCTGATAATGTCGTAGGGTGTCTGATAGCGTCTGAGGGCGTCCGATGGTGTCTGGTGGCGTCCGAGGGCGTCCAAGGGCGTCTGATCGTGCCTGTGGCCATCTGATGGTGTCTGAGTGCGTTCGAGGGCGTGTAAGGGTGTATGATTGAATTTGGTTTGTCTGATCGTTTCTGATGGCCTTTTGGCCTTTGATGGCATCTGATTGCGTTTGGTGGCCTCTGATGGCGTCTGATGGCGTTCGGGTGCGTCCGATTTGTGTCTGAGGGCGTCTGATGGCGTCTGATTGTGTCTGATAGTGCCCAATGGCGTCTGCTGGCGTCTGAGGGCGTCCGATGGTGTCTGGTGGCGTCTGAAAGCATCCAAGGGCGTCTGATGGTGTATGAGGGTGTCAGATGGCGGCAGATGGTATCTGATGGTGTCCGAGGGCGTTCGTGGGCGTATTGTGTTTTCCAATTCAATCTGGTGTGTCTGATGGTGTCTGAAGGTGTCTGATCTTGTCTGATGGCCTTGTGGCCTGTGATGGCATCTGATGGCATTTGGTGGCCTCTGATGGCGTCTGATGGCTTCTGGGGGCGTCCCAGGGCCTCTGACGTTTTCTGATTGTGTCCTATGGCGTCTGATGGCGTCTGAGGGCGTCTGAGGTTGTCTGATGGCGTCTGATGGTGTCTGGTTGCGTCTGATGGTGTGTTAGGGTGTCCGATGGCGTCGAGGGCCTCTGATGGCGTTTGAGGGTGTTCGATGGCGTCAGATGGTGTCTGTTGGCGTCTGAGAGCGACTTAGGGTGTCTGAGTGCGTCTGATGGTGTCTGAGTTTGTCCGATGGCGTCTGCTGGCATCTGTTGGCGTCTGCTGGCATCTGTTGGCATCTGTTAGCGTCTGTTGGCGTCTGTTGGCGTCTGATGGCGTCTGAGGGCGTCTGAGGTTGTCTGATGGCGTCTGATGGTGTCTGGTTGCGTCTGATGGTGTGTTAGGGTGTCCGATGGCGTCGAGGGCCTCTGATGGCGTTTGAGGGTGTTCGATGGCGTCAGATGGTGTCTGTTGGCGTCTGAGAGCGACTTAGGGTGTCTGAGTGCGTCTGATGGTGTCTGAGTTTGTCCGATGGCGTCTGCTGGCCATCTGTTGGCGTCTGCTGGCATCTGTTGGCATCTGTTGGCGTCTGTTGGCGGTCTGATGGCGTCTGATGGCGTCTGACGGTGTCTGGTGGTGTCTGGTGGTGTCTGGTGGCTTCTGAAAGCGTCCAAGAACGTCTGATGGCGTCTGAGAGCGACTTAGGGTGTCTGAGTGTGTCTGATGGTGTCTGAGTTTGTCTGATGCCGTCTGATTGTGTCTGATGGTATCTTAAGGTGTTTGATAGCGTCTGAGGGTGTCTGAGGGTGTCTGGTGGCGTCTTATGGTGTCTGGTGGTGTCTGATGGTGTGTGATAGTGTCTTAGGCTGTCTGAGGGCCTCTGAGGGCGTTTGAGGGTGTTTGATGTTGTCTGATGGCGTCTTAGGGAGTCTGAGGTTGACTGATAGTGTTTTATGAGCATCTGAGGGCGTCTGAGGGCGTCTGATGGCATCTGAGGGCGTGAGAGGGCGTCTGATGGTGTCTTTTGATGTCTGAGGGCATCTGAGGGTGTCTGTAGAAGCGTCTGATGGCGACTGATGGCGTCTTATGGCGTTCTGAGGGTGTCTGAGGGTGTCTGAGGGCTGTCCCCTCGAGGGAGTCTGAGGGACTCTGAGGGTGTCCGATGGTCGTCTGAGGGCCTCTGATGGCGTTTGAGGGCGTCAGAGAGTGTCTGGTAGCGTCAGAGGGCGTCCAGGGGCTTCTGATGGCGTCTGAGGGTGTCTAATGACGTCTGTTGGTATCTGATGGTGTCTGATGGTGCCTGAGTACGTCTGATGGTGTCTGGTCGCGTCTGGTGGCGTCTGAGGGCATCTGATGGCATCTGATTGTTTCTTATAGTATCTTAGGGTCTCTGATAGCGCCTGAGGGTGTCTGAGGGCGTTTCATGGTGTCTTAGGGTGTCCGATGGCGTCTGGTGGCGTCTGAGGGTGTCTGAGGGTGTCTGAGGGAGTCTGAGGGACTCTGAGGGTGTCCGATGGCGTCTGAGGGCCTCTGATGGCGTTTGAGGGCGTCAGAGAGTGTCTGGTAGCGTCAGAGGGCGTCCAGGGGCTTCTGATGGCGTCTGAGGGTGTCTAATGACGTCTGTTGGTATCTGATGGTGTCTGATGGTGCCTGAGTACGTCTGATGGTGTCTGGTGGCGTCTGAGGGCATCTGATGGCATCTGGTTGTTTCTGATAGTATCTTAGGGTCTCTGATAGCGCCTGAGGTTGTCTGAGGGCGTCTCATGGTGTCTTAGGGTGTCCGATGGCGTCTGATGGCGTCTGGTGGCGTCTGGTGGCGTCTGAGGGTGTCTGAGGGTGTCTGAGGGAGTCTGAGGGACTCTGAGGGTGTCCGATGGCGTTTGAGGGCCTCTGATGGCGTTTGAGGGCGTCAGAGAGTGTCTGGTAGCGTCAGAGGGCGTCCAGGGGCTTCTGATGGCGTCTGAGGGTGTCTAATGATGTCTGTTGGTATCTGATGGTGTCTGATGGTGCCTGAGTACGTCTGATGGTGTCTGGTGGCGTCTGAGGGCATCTGAGGGCATCTGATTGTTTCTGATAGTAGCTTAGGGTCTCTGATAGCGCCTGAGGGTGTCTGAGGGCGTCTCATGGTGTCTTAGGGTGTCCGATGGCGTCTGATGGCGTCTGCTGGTGTGTCAGGGTGTCTGATGGCATGTGAGGTTGTCTGATAATGTCTGGAGGCGTCTGATGGTGGCTGAGGGT
>CAAE01010130.1:0-12608 GCA_000180735.1 Tetraodon nigroviridis | reverse complement strand
CAGTCACACACACACACACACACACACTCCTCGTCCTCAGTCACACACACACACACACACACACACACACACTCACTCGCTCTCTAAAAACACACACACACACACTCTGCTCTCAGTACACACTACACACACACACACACACACATTCTCACTCGCTCACTCAGTCCATACACACGCACACATACACACACACACACACACTCACTCGCTCACTCAGTCATACACACGCACACATACACACACACACACACACACACACACTCACTCGCTCACTTAGTCACACACACATACACACACACACACACACTCACTCAGTCACACACACGCACACACACACTCACTCAGTCACACACACGCACACACACACACACACACACACTCACTCAGTCACACACACACACACACACTCACTTGCTCACTCAGTCACACACACACACACACACACACACACACACACCCTCGCTCACTCAGTCACACACACACACACACACACTCACTCGCTCACTCAGTCACACACACACACACACACACACACACACTCACTCGCTCACTCAGTCACACACACACGCACACACACACGACCATGTCACCACGGCGGAGGACTGAGCTGGTCTCCAGCAGCCTGTCGCTGACATGAAAGACTCTTCTTCCTTTTCTCCTCAATTTCTTCAAGCAATTTCTTTGAGGGGGGAGGGGCAGAATCCAGCCAACCACTGGCTGAGCACAGGAGGAGTCACACAATGAGACACAGCCAATCAGACACAGCCAAAGGCTTCAACTCAGGCCCTCAGCAACAACGAGAGGAGCCCTCATCCATCACCCATCCATCCGTCCAACCATCCAACCAAGGGATTATCAGATTTTTTTTTTCTCAATTTAAAATTTTTTTTTTATATAAATATTTTTTATTTCATTTTTGTTTGCTTCTGTTGGGACAATGTGATTTCCCTATTGAGGGATAATAAACAAAATTAATTCATAGATAGATGGATGGATGGATGGATGGATGGATGGATGGATGGATGGATGGATAGATAGATAGATAGATAGATAGATAGATAGATAGATAGATAGATGGATAGATAGATAGATAGATGGATAGATAGATAGAAGGATGATTCTGAAGGGCTGAATTGAGTCTGTGTTCGGGCCCAAACCCCGTCCAAACCCCGTCCAAACCCCGTCCAAACCCCGTCCAAACCCCGTCCAAACCCCGTCCAAACCCCGTCCAAACCCCGTCCATGGGCTTCCTGGCCGTCCGAGCTGGGGGGGTGGCTGTCAGGGCTGCATGTGGGCGCTGTGAATAGAAGCTGGGCTGCGTGCACGGCCAGGCTCCACCCCTCTGTAGCAGCTGCCCGCACACGATAAGAGCAGCCATTCACACTCCCCTCCTGGAGTCCTCCTCCACATCCACACAGACACCAGTGCTCTGTTCTCTGTCCACACACACACACACACACACACACATATGCATTTCTGAGGGTGCTGGTAGGGCTGGGCAGTATGGCTGAAAACAGGATGATGATATAATTGATTTACCGGTATATCAGTCAATATTGATAATTCAGTTTTTAACAACCTTGTCAAAAATGGAAAAAAAACCCATGGAGGAAAATGTATGAAATGTAAACTTTTTTACGTTAACAAATAATGTAGACAAAAGTCTAGAATCACAACCAAGACTTACCAATAACCTCTGGACATTAAAGTGCAAAACCATGCCTAGCATATGTACCGAACGCTTGTTGAAGGGTACAAAAAAAACCCGCTCCAACACGAGACAACAGAGGACGCTAGCCTGATAGGGTCACATGACTGGCTGTTAGCGTATCACTCAGTGTGGTGGGTGAGAGTTTACCAGTGTGCAAGTGCCTTTGCTAATGCTCATGCTCATACAACCAACCTTGACTCATTATCTTCTCCTGAAAATATATATAAAACACATCTTTATTTGACTGACATTTCTGGACGTCTTTTTCAGGAAAATCTCTTGCAGGAAAATCAACGCTTCCTAAGTTGATATTAATTGTGTCTATATTGGGATGCATATTGTTGTTTTTTTGCCAGGCCCTATGTATTACCCCGCCTAAGCCTGAGCCCTAACCCTGATCTAATTCTGAGAAGACCAAATGTCCTCACTGTGCTAATAGAATGAAAATGTAGGTATGTAGAAGGAACACACACACACACACCTGCTCTGCGATCCTCTGACACACAGTCCCAGTGATGTGGCTGTGCCAGTCCACTGGTTCTCCATGATGAACTGGTGTTAATCTTCCATTTCCTCAGTATTTTGGCAGAAGGCCTCGCAGGACTTGGCTTCCATCCATGTCTGGAAGCTACGCGGGCATCTGAAGCTAACGGGGGCAGTGCATGACAACACGAGCGGGGATGGGAGTATTTAGCAAAGACTTGCCAGCACATCCCACTGGTTTACTCCTACTTTCCCCACAGACACACAAACAAGCCAACCTTCGGCTTCAGGCGCTGCTGGAATCACTAATAAGCTACTAGCGCTAATAAGAAAACATTTACAGAGATGTTTCATTTGCATCCATTTCAGTCAAAATGTCCTAGATTTTATGATCTGTATGTTTTTGTCATTTTAACAACTGATGCTTGTGTTTAAAAAAAACAGCACTTAACCTCGGTCAAAGAGCGGGTTAGGGTTAGCTCTTGTCTATTGAGTTTGCTAAATGCCCCAGATACGGGAATTTGCCCCCCAGGCTGGGAGACAATCATGCAGGCCAGCACGCCATTTAAGTGATTTAACTGATCAGAGCGCTGTCGCCTCTCCTATCAGTCAGACAAATGGGTCAGTTCCCTGAACTGAGGGCCCTGGCTCCATGTTCCCGTGAAAGATCCAGAAAAGAGGAGCAGGACCTCACTGTCATCTAGAGACGAAACACACACACACAGAAGCCCAGGAGTGTGGATCGGTGTTTGGGGGAGAGGTGAAGGGCTGGAGCCCCACCCAGTCCACTGTCAAGCCGTCCTCAGACTGGTGGGGGAACCTGGACAGAGGCCAGGTGTACTGATGTGCACGGCCAGGCAAACGCAGCGTTCCCACTGGGACTCAACGTGGAGCCGGTAAATCCAGGTTCCAGGATGTTTCCCTTTCAACCGTCACCAGACACACGTGCACGCGCCTCCAACTGGGGCGCTGTTGCAAAGTCCAGGATCTGTTGGGTTCAGTCGAGGGGGTGCACCCCTGGCTTCCAGTGACCCGCTGTTTTCGCTCCCTATTCTCCACCAAGCACACTGGTTTGACTGATTTGCCGCAACCCTGCTGTGCTCGTCATGACAAACACTCAGCAACTCACGTGCACGATGTTACGATAACAACATGAGACATAACTGATGTGACTGTGGGCTGGAGGCCTTGGCTGCATAGTGCATGTTAGATCATAAAAGTACACAAGCTTAAAACATACAGGAGCCCTAGCAGGAAGCTCATGGACCAGCACACACACACACACACACACACACACACACACACACACACACACACACACACACACACACACACAAAACGTTCAACGTGGCATCATAGGAGTGAATCAAGCCTTACCGCCACCACCTGTAACACACTGACTCCAGCCCAGTCAACAACAGCAACAGTGCCAGAGACGGTACCAGTGAGGGTTCCAGAGGATGTATGGGTGAGGGTATCAGAGAGGGTACCTGTAGGGTACCAGTGCGGGTACCAGCGAGGGCACCAGTGAGGGTTCCAGAGGGTGTATGGGTGAGGGTACCTGTAGGGTACCTCTAGGGTACCAGTGAGGGTACCAGTGAGGGTTCCAGAGGGTGTATGGGTTGAGGGTATCAGAGAGGGTACCTGAAGGGTACCAGTGAGGGTACCGGCAAGAGTACCAGAGGGTGTACGGGTGAGGGGACCAGAGGGGGTACCTGTAAGGTACCAGTGCGGGTACCAGTGAGGGTACCGGAGGGGGAACGGGTAAGGATACCCGAGGGGGCACCGAGGATCCTCATTGGTGACTTACTTTCAGCATTGATTGACATGGTGTCCTTCTCCCAGGAAACAACAGTGATGTAGGCCTCCACTGAAGCAGGGATAATGCACTTGAAGACCGCCACGCTGCCACGCATGGCTTTCTGGTCCTCTACCCGGACAGTGTAGGGCTCTCGCAGGACTGGAAGAGCAAAGACACAGGAATTATGCTCATGTGGTCAAAGCTGGGAGGAACGTGCGAGTGCAGGTGAGCGCAGAATCGGACCGGCCTTAATGTAGACGTCCTGGCTCCTGATTCTCCCTGAGGGGTTCTCCGCCGTGCAGTAGTAGGTGTTGTCGTGGATGAGTTTGCTGAAACTGGACGGAGGGATGTGGAAGATCTGAAGGGTGCCATTGAGGTGCACATGGCGGATGCCGGGCACGTCATAGATCTCCTCGCCAGTGGCCAGGTACCAGCGTAAGGAGACAGGGGGCAGGCCTGCAGCAGGACAGGGCACCAGCGTCCCTGTGGTGCTGGCAAACACTACCTCTTGCACAGATGCATTGATGAAATATAAGCTGGAATGTAGATCTTCACAGAAAACTAAAGGGAAGAAGAGAAAGGAGGGAAAAGGTTAGAGACAGCCCAGCTTTTTCTTCAAAGTGCCAGAGCGGAAGAACTGTGGGCAGCAGTTCATCACTGTTACGCCTAGAAGAGTCTGGAGTTGATGCCATTGATCAAACCGCCTTCTGGCTAGTTTAGGATTTTTGGGAATTCTTTCACTGAGTTCTTTGGATTCCTAGCGAAAGCACCATTGTGTTTGACGGATGCGGTGGGCTCCTCTCCGTGGTGGTCCTGCTCTCGTGCGGTGGCTGCTCCTCCTGCCAGCTCATCGCTTTCCCCCCGAGACGACACATTTGAGCGCTTCATAAATTCCTAATGAGCGCGCTCCAATCAGCAGTCAGCCTGGCTCCCGCCCGCCGCCCCCACAGCTAACAGCCAACACGTGTTCTCTACGCCGGTCTGACACGTCGGAGGTGTTGGAGGGGAAACGGCGGGAGTTGGTGACAGCTGCGCTGCTGTCAAAGCCGTGTGGAGCCCCTGAATTCTCTGCTCACAGCTCATCGCACACGTGCTCACATCAGGAGGAGCAGCTCGTCAGTGCCGCCTTCCTGTGAGACCCTGGCCCCGCATGAGGTCAGAGTTCACAACCCAGCTGTCCCAGACGGACTCATAGGGCCAGGTGTCGGGCCCAGGGCCCAACAACCACACAAGACCTCGGCTCACGTGAGGCTTCGTTTCTGACCCTAATCCACAAAGATGTAGCTTAAAACTGCAGCCTGCGTCTCACCTCAGCCACACGTGACACTTTCAGGGATTTCAAAAGTCAGCAAAGTACCTGATGGACTGCCTGATGACGCAGATTCAGGTGGACTCTGAAGTCACAGAAGCAACCCTGTTACCTAGGGCCAGGGTCAGGTTCAGGGTCAGGTTCAGGGTCAGGTTCAGGGTCAGGTTCAGGGTCAGGGTCAGGGTCAGGGTCAGGTCCAGGTCCTTTCTTTGTTTGACATGGTAGTAAACAGCCAGGCTGTCCTGATGACCACAGATAGTCGGCCTGCTGTCTGTCTCTCAGGAGATGTCGGGGTTCCATCAGCAAACGCCACAAAGAGGAAATAGTGATATCCCTCAATTATAAATGAGAGCCATGTTTAATGGATGGAGACATTTCTGCTCTGACATTTTCAGAAAAGTAGCAGAAACAAAGATGGCAGCAGAACGAAGAGCAGAGGTGCGGCTGGTTCCTCAGGGTTGGTTTTAGAGGTTCCAGTGTCAAGGCTGCTCAGCCAGGTACCCTGAGGCTTTGGTGGCTCGGCTAAAAAGCGATGTTCTGCTCGTGTACGAGGAGGTTTAGCACCAGAGCAGGACCAGGTAGGAAGGTCCGCCAGCATCTCTGGGTTGCTGTTAATCTTCAGAACAACCAGATGGTTGTCGGTTGTCTTTAAAAGCCAATCAAATGTGTGCCGGTGAAATCAAACCTTAGCATGACTAAATGAATTCAGGGAGAGGTGTAAAGGCCCTTTTGTGTATTTATTTGTTATTATTATTATTATTGTTGTTGTTGTTATTATTATTATTATTATTATTATTATTATTATTATTATTATTACTGTTGTTGTTGTTGTTGTTATTATTGTTATTATTATTAAGGTTGTGGGTAACACACTCACTTCAACATTGGTGTTGTTGTTGAAAGAGGCTCACACACAAATCAATGGAATGCTGGTTTTACCAGTTTTAACACACCAATGTGCATCCTAAGTGGTTGGTGAAGCTAAACTTTAAATCTGATGGAAAGAATCCCCAGCGTCATTACTGTGAAACTCAACAATCATGCTCAGCTACATTCACGCTTCTTTGTCTGTGCTTCCCCTCCTTCCTGTCCTGCGAGAACCCAAACCCAAATGTGCCGGAAGGAGCCCAAAAATGGCCGACTCTACAGGGTCTGCTCTCAGGTGCTGGAGACTGAGGGTGAGCCACTGCAGCCTGGAGAACCTGGAACCCGGAATCCACGATGCAGAGGTTGGACTAGGCTAGGCTAGGCTAGGCTAGGCTAGGCTCTCTAGCCTCCTTACTTCTCTCTTCTCCATCCTCCTCCCCTGTTACATTTACATTGTAAGTCACATGTAAGTATTTAATTAGGTACACAGTGTACTTCATGCGGGTGTTAAATAAATGAACAGATAAACATCAAACCAGAAAACAAATAAACAGCTAGTGGAAAGGCTGCCACCAGGAAAAACCTGCCTGCGGCCGCTGGCCCCTAGCCGCTGTCCCCTGGCAGCTGGCCTCTGGCACCTAGGCACTCCAAAGCAGCTCTAGCTGGCTGTACATGTTTTACATGATCTGTTCCATTTCAATCCTTCGTCTTTGTTCTGGTCTAGATGTGGAACCTTTGACTGTGTGTTTGCTGCTAATTTTGCCCCACTTGTCAGGTTGTGTGCTCGGTCCTGCCCAAGAACCCTCAGTAGCTGGTGCCCTTTCATGGGGGCTCAGACATGGGGGCTTGTTCAAGGCTTGCTGTGTTCAACATCTGGAAACATGGACAGAAAGTGAGAGAGGTGTCAGGGCGTGTCTGGAGCACTGCCCAGGTGCTCCAGACACCTGTGCAGGACAGCTTACTCAGGTCACACCTCTTGTCCAAGGGTTGCGCATGGACTAACCACACAACCAGGGTATAGGTCCTCCTACGGAGGAATTGGTTAAGGAAATGCCCAGGTTCCATTGGTGCCCCACAGGCCAGGCATGCCCAAGGTCAGTCAGGGCATTTCTGTGTGGCCTCTCCAGCGGCACGGGGCCCATTGATGCTCCAAATGATGCGTCTCCCAGCAACTAGTAGCTAGCAGCAAATGGTCCAAATCTTCCCCCGTGGTTAATGCCCCTTCTGCTAAGTCTAATTTAGGCCTGCCGTTAGCGACCACTGACACTCCTCACAATGCTGTGGCCCCTTGGTGGCTTCCAGTCCTGCGGAAGTTCCAGCCCCACTGGTTGTCTGGTCCAGTAGCACACGTTGGCTGGTTTAAAACCACATCAACATCTGGACTAATCACAGCTGTTTCCTCCAGCAGATGTTAGGCGCTTTGGATTGACCTAGATCCTTCAAATTATCCACAAGTTACACTTTGTAACACAAAGGGCATCACAATAAAAGCCGTACAATGAAAGTGTACCACTCAGCCACCCCCCTCCCCCACCCCCAAACGCCTTTGTTGGCTAACAGCCAAACTAACTTGCATCTTCTTCCTGTCTTTGGTGCATTTGGCTTTCTGCAGATGTGCTTTTACTAGCTCAGGGTCCACAGGGTCCTGTTCTGGTGAGGTCTCCCTAGCATGTGTGAACATTGACCCCAGATGCAGATGGTCCAGGGGAGTGGAGGCAAATGATGTAGTGCCCCCAAGGATCATGGGAATCACCCAGCTACCCCTCATCTACCCCCCACTGACCCCGAGACCAGAGAAGCGGCACCAGAGGAAGACAGCCGGCACCGGGGGGGGTGAGACCAGGCGCAGGTCGGCCACCACCCCGAGGCCCCCAGGCCCGCGGGCCGAAGGAGCGGGGGGGCGCCCAGCGGGGGCGAACGGGCGCGGGGCGGGAAACACACGGGGGGGCCGGGGGGCCCAAGGGGGTGGCGAGGGCAACCAGGCCGTGGGGGAGGCGCCGGGGGCAAGGCCAACCGCCGGCAGGTGACACCAAGTCAAGCACCCAGAACACATTTCTGATGTTACGTCCCTGTATGTTAGGCTAGGCGTTTACGCTACATTTATTACATAATTAAAAATAAGGCAACATGACAGTTATTTTTGGGTAATCACACAAAAATTCTCAAGTCTTTCCACACGGAAAACAGGAGGGGCTTGTTAGCGCACACGGTTTACACGTTCTGAGGATTCCGACTCTGCATTTGGAATGAAAGACGTCCAGCGTGTGATGCTAACTTGTTACTGCTCGGCTCTCGTCCCCGTGCATCAGTCACAAAGTCGGCTGTTGTCAGCTGCATTTGATGGACGCAGACATCGTCTGTGGGTGTGTCCGTCCACTCAGGTTCCTGCCTCGCTAACCACCGTGTGGCCCATTAGCATGTGCCGCTCGTTTTTGGCTGAATGCTCTGCTCACGTCCACAAACAGGTTCAGTCGGTGAAAAAGGAGCGTTCAGCTTGGACGGTTTGACTCGCTGGAAAAGATGAAGACGATGATGAAGGTATGGTTGCAATTCTTCGCACTGGTCATAATGACTCCACCCCCCCGACATCACCAGACACTGAATAAAACACTGTAGAAAACAACTAAAACCCTGGAAACACGTTTGCTCAGACATAAAACATGGAGATTGCTGCCTGGCTGGGTCGACGCCATGTTAGCAGCTCAGACACGGAGCTCGCCATCATGGTTGGACACGTCCTGGAAACAGCTGCAGCTAGCAGCCGCAGCTAGCAGCCGCAGAAGCAGAGACCAACAGCAGCACTGAGGAGCAGCTAGTAGCTGACGTATATCAAGAGAAAGAAGCAGGGAAACAGCACAGAAAGAAGGTGATGATCCGCTCTCATTTACCCCTGCATCACTCTGTCATCACGTCATCATCACCCTCCCATCACTGGTCACCCCTCCATCCTCAGCCACCACCAGATGAAGATCAAAGGCAGGACGGTCTTCACTCCTTCATTCAGGAACCGTGGGAAGCGTACCCAGCGTCAGTGCTGCATCAGGCCGAAGCCCCACTGCAGCTGCAGCTCCCGCAGGTCTCCATAGAAACCAGCTCAGCATCCTGGAGCAGAGCAGGTCCAGGAGGACGTCTGCCTGTCCATGGCCTGGACTCCACCGGAGATCGCCAGCACCTGCTGCTCCTGGTCCAGCCAGCTGAGGTGGAATCTGCTGCCATGGCGACGCACAGACGCAGGGCTGAGTGCAGCTGTGGGTGTGCGGCTGGAAGCTGCGGTGGACGTCTCCAGCAGCAGCTGCAGCAGCAGCCATTTTGCAAGTGTCTCGGCTGTTAGAGGCAGGCTGATGCCGCCTTGGCCGGGTGAAGCACCCGAGCACACCTCCACCTCCACCTTCATCTCCACCTCCACTTCCACCCCCACCCCAACCTCCACCACAACGGCGCCCTGGGCCGGCTGCACCGCCGTGGAGATGCAACAGCGCCGCGGCCCGAGGAGCTAAGCTGGAGCCGTTAGCTCCGGGCTCTGCTGGCTCCTCTTTGACCCTGGTCCAGACCCGGTCCAGACCGGTCCAGCTCCCACCTGCCTCCAGATGCACGATGGCAGCGTCGAGCATTAGCGCGCCGCTCAGGCTGCGGCTGCTGGGGGAAGCTGCGCCTCTGCAGCAGGCTGATAAGAGCTCCGTGTCTGAGCTGCTAACATGGCGTCGACCCAGCCAGGCAGCAAAACAAGCTTTCCAGCCGTCACACTACTCCACCCTTCCTGCCGCTCACCCTTCAACCGTTTGCATCCACCTGATGAATTCACGTCACCTTCGTCAGGGGGGGCGGATTTGGGCCGAAGCGGCTCCGAGTCCTCCCAAGAGCTGCTTCCAGCTGCATGAGATGGAGGCGCCTGCAGCCCAGCTCCAGGATGGAGGCTTGGGATGCCGCAAACGTGCAGCAGCGGCCTGCTTATGAAAGGATGAGGAGCCAGCGATGAAGACGAGCGGAGCTAAAAGAGGCCAGGGCCTTTCTCCAGCAGCAAACCATCCTGGGACAAACCAGACAGCAAAGGCGCTTTTCCATCCGACTGGATATTTTACATTTCCAAAAATTATTCTGCCTTAAAAAAAAAAAAAGAAAGACAAAGAATGTCCCACCATCAGTGAGGGCCGGACGCGGCTGGTTCTGCTTTTTTAGACCAAGCTTTTTATCCAGGATGCTGACGCTCCGCCGTCAAAGGCGGAAAACAAGGAGCAGAAGCGTCGGAAGCTCCTGCTGCCAGAGCAGCTCACCCCCGACATCGGCGCGTAAAAGCCCGACACGCGCTTTTTGAAAGAACCCCGAGCTGCCGCACGTAAACTTTGATGGGATAAATTCATCACCTACCATTCAGGATGCACTGGGAAAAGAAGAGAGCCAATATCCACATGCCCCGCTCCGGTCAATATCCAGTATCAGCGGGTTTTCCTGCGCTCGCTCTGCTCGTTAATTGCGTCCTTCCTAATCTTCAACAAGTCTGCCGCACGCAGAGAGCGCAAGCAGCGTCTGTTTCCTGCGGCCGCGGGCTTTCTGGGAAGCCTTCCCGTCGGGCAGAGCCGAGGCTCCGTCGCTGCGGGGCTGCGGAGGACGCGTCTCCTCGGATGGCCGCAGCCGTGCGCCTCCTGGCCGCTGCTCCGGGCCTCAGCGCCGCCGCGTGCCTTTGTCGGAGCCGCGCGCTGCGCTGTCACACACGCGGGACACGGACTCGGAGCGCCGCAGTCCAGGTGAAGCGAGCCGCCACCTCTGCTGCTCCTGCTGAGTCAGAGACGCAGAGGACGGGCGAGCGGAGCCAAGCCTTCAGGATGCCAGCGAGCAGGAGAAAAGCACCAAAAATCCCCTCCGCGCCTGTGTGCGTGCAAATATTGACATCAAGAAAGACGCAAACACAGCGCGGTACACAGGTGCCTCCGGATCCAGAGCAAATCCAGTGTCATCGAGCGCCAGAACGTGCGCGGACAAAAATGCGAAAAAGTTCTTTTTTTTTTTCCTCGAGGATCACGGAGCGCGCGAGCTGCCTGTTAGCATCAAAGTCATTCTGCTCGCTCGCGACTGTCCGCGCGGTGCGCAACAAGCAGACGCATCTTCCTCCCCCCGCAGCCGCACAGCAACCTGCTCCTGCTGATGGTTCCTGGTCCCCGGTCCCTGCTGATGGTTCCTGGTCCCTGACTACCCGCTCCTTGTGCCTGGTCCTTGGTCCCGGGTGCCTGGTGCCTGGTGCCTGGTGCCTGGTCCCGGGTGCCTGGTCCCTGCGCTCCGAGCCTCCAGCCGCAGCCGCGCTTCCTCCGCGTTTGGCTCAAAAGGTGCTGCAGCGGGCGGGGCGGGGCAGGGCCGAGGGTGGGGGTGGGTGGAGGTGGAGGTTCCGAGAGCAGCAGATAGATGGATGGATGGATGATGATGGATGGATGGATGGGTGGATGGATGGGTGGGTGGATGGATCATCTGGGGGAAGTGGGCACCCAGCCGTACACCTGCCAGGAGGCCCTGACCCAGCTTGGATGATGTCTTCTGCTGTCCTTTGCTGTCCTCTGGGGGTGCGTTGACGGCCCCTGGGGGCCCTGGACCCTGTCAGCCTCAGCCCCGCCTTCTTTAATTGACCTTGACAAATATGAGCAGCCCCTCCCCCTCCCCCCCCTCCTCTGAGCACCGGAGGGCATCAAACAGCGGCCACGTCAGCCTGTCCGCATCAACTGGAGAGCAGGAGGAGCCTGCTTGGTGCTGGAACCAGGACCTCCTGGACCTGGTCCGGTCGGCCTTGAACAGGACCCACCTTCCGGCTCTCCTTCTTCAGCCGTTTCCTCCTTTTATTCTGCCGTTTCAAGCCTTCGTTCCGTGACTGAACTGGCTTCAGTGGAGCTGAGACAGCGGCAGGGTGAGCATGCTCCACTGGTTCCACACCCCTTTGCTGACTGGTTTTACTGTGGCCTGTCCTCAGCTGCCAGAAACCACCTGACGTGTGTTACATGGTTATTACACTAAGCAGGCCTCCCAAGGGCCTGAGCATGGAACAAAGAGCAGCGTTTCCACCACCAGCAGCCTCGTCTGCAGGGCTTGTTGGCCCGATAGTCACGCAGGCCCAGTGGCCCCGACTGGCTGCCTGCATCACGTAACAGCCACGGTAGCAGGAGCAGGAGCAGCAGCAGGAGCAGCAGGGAGCAGCAGCATGCAGCAGCAGCAGCAGGAGCAGCAGGAGCAGCAGCAGCAGGAGCAGCAGCAGGAGCAGCAGCAGCAGGAGCAGCAGGAGCAGCAGCAGCAGGAGCAGCAGGAGCAGCAGGAGCAGCAGGAGCAGGAGCAGGAGCAGCAGGAGCAGCAGGAGCAGCAGGAGCAGCAGCAGCAGCAGCAGGAGCAGCAGGAGCAGGAGCAGCAGGAGCAGCAGCAGCAGCAGGAGCAGCAGGAGCAGCAGAGCCCAGCCACGACACCAG
>CAAE01010129.1:0-29236 GCA_000180735.1 Tetraodon nigroviridis | reverse complement strand
TCCTGTCTTGGCACCATGCCATCATGGTCTTTCATGATAAATATAGGAAAAGAAAAAGTTCTACAAGTCAAAGATTAGTTTAAGGCGGTTTTATGTTGTAAGCGGTGAAGACCCGTTGGCTCTCCGGTGGTCTCCGTTACAGTTTTTCAGCCTTTTAGCATACCTCTGTCGAGATGCCAGAATTGCGGTAAAGCACGGGTGGGGCAAGACGATCCGCTGCTGTCGACAGATAAACGCCACCCCTGAGCAGCACGTTTCTGGCACGTTGGCTGAACTCCTGGCCACATATCATGATACGGCTGACACAGCTCATTGTATGTCCAGAAACTCCAGAAAGATTACATTAATGTATCACTATACTGTTAGTAGAAAGATAGCTCAAGATACTGAAATACCTCAGGGTGAAGCTCTGGACTCGAGCAGCAGCTGAGGAGAGGGATGATAGGATGAAACTCTGGCCTGAAGTCATCTTTTTTTGTGGTTTCACTTCTGCGTCTGTCATGCTTCGGTTATTATTCAGTATTTTTGTACTGTATAATGATTTAAAAAAACCTATATTCACCCTGGTTGAAATAACAATCTCACTGTTTGGCTATTCGTAGGATCAAGCGCCTTCGTCCACCTCGCCCCTCTCCTCTCCCTCTGATTACTCTCCCTGTCAAGCTCCAACCATCTCTGAAAACCACCAGTCAGCACACAGATTTCTCCAGGCTGTGTTTCACAAGAAAGGTGAGTTTTGTTTCATGCTTTATTTCAGAAAACGTCCCCTGGCCCAACCATAAATTAATAACAGCTAGCCGCTTGGCACCGACAAAATAGTAAATCTAGCTTTGTGCAAACCGCCAAGTGAAGGCCTATGAAAAAAAATTCTGGGGTTCGAACTTTAGAATAAAACGCAATATCTCTAATCACTGTCATCAGTTTACCTTTTAAATTATAGCACTTAAATGTTAAATTGTCATTTTTACAATTGGAAATAATGAGTTTTGTTCACGCTCAGGTTGATCTTGCACTAAAGCTTATCCCAGATTGAAGTCACGGCAATTACTCGTGTGCAGATCAGATCTGTTTCAACATTTAAATTAAAAAATAAACGAAATAAAATTGCATTTTGATAAAATGGCTGGGCCTGTCTCCACAGAGGCGCACCTCGGCTGTGATTCCTGCATCCCTCTGGCTGCTCAGGAGCTGATGAAGAAGATGGTACATCAGTTTGCCTTGGAGTACGCATCCAAGTGCCTGCTCAACACCAGCACTCATGGTGTCACAACAAGGACCTCATCACCGCTGTCGGAAACGGCAGACGCCCCTCTGGACCTCACAGTTAGTCGGACCCAGGAGAAGGAGGACACTCAAAGTGAACCTGGTGGGGAAACTATCCGGCATATTGGGAAGTAATAGTAATTACATCGTGGCCTGAACTGGTTTTGATCAACTGTTATTTTGTGTGTGTGTGTGTGTGTGTGTGTGTGTGTGTGTGTGTGACAGATGCTGTGCTCGACCTTTCTAACAGGAACTCTGCAACTTCAACATTCTCATCCACACAGAAGGCTTCAGGGTAAGACTTTAATTTAAACCAGCTCTCGTATTTTGTCCTTAACCTTTGACCGTGGCCTCGCATTGTTTACAAAGTGCATGAAGACCGTCTCATCTACCACGTTGTTAACTTTCAATACAACAGAATTGCTATCACAAACCCACTGATGACTGAATGGTGGATTTGCATGTGTGGAAGTCTCCATTTCCACGTTCAGCACCATTGTTTATATTCTTTTTGAGTGGATAGCATGGCTGAAATTGCAGTATTGGCACCTATGTTATCCTCCTTTCATTTGACCGTGCATTGATTATTTAAGTCACTTTTGTTCTTTTTTTTTTTTTTTTTGAAACGCCCCTTAAATTCTAACTTCTGCGTAGTCTTTGTTTGGTGAAGGTTTGGGTCAGTTCACTTGTAGTTGTCTAGCTTGTGCTGGGTGTTTTTGAGTGGGGTTGACTCTTTTATCTCTTGAGCGGTAACGTCACAGCACACGCACCGTATTCTAACATTTTCCAACAACAGAGGAGCGCACAATGAGGTCATTTCCCCGCCTTTTTGATGAGTTAGAACGGGTTTGATTATTCAACCTCCCGAGATTTAGGACTCTAAGAGAAGGATATCACAAAAGAACAGGGGTTGTGTGTGAGCGCCAAAGTAACCCCAGCCATTCACAACCTGTCCCACGTTGACGTGAAGAGGCTTTGCTACCCAGAAAGAATGTGTGTGCATGTTAAACACACATCAGCGTGTGTGAATGTGCAGAAACAGACACACATGAACAATAGCAGTCAGAGTGATGTTACCAACACAAGGCATAAAGGAGTGGACCCCTCCCCCCAAATCCCATATGCCAAAATCAAACCCCCTCCATCACCTCCATCCTGACCCTGCTATTTGGTCCTCCCATCCCTAGGAGGCAGTGGAGGCAGAAGAAAGTGGAGTACATTGAGAGGAGCTTGGAGCTGACTGAGGGGTTGATGTCCAAGGCGTTGAAGGACATTCGTTCAGGGAGGCTGCAGGAGCAGCGAGCAGCATTACTTTATGGAATACCTCTTCACACACTTAAGCGAGGTCTGGAAAACTGGGCTCAACTTGCACCAGTGAGCCCGGATTTCAAGGATGAAATTACATCGTACAACGTAACGTCATCGACGCTTGGCGGAGAAGCCCGGCTTGTTCTGCAAAAAGTGGCAGCATGGGCAGAACAGGCGGAAATCGGAGGAGAAGCCGAGGAGACCGAAGAGCTGGGGTTGTCTTCATCTCTTTCTTTCTATCAGCATAAAGGTCTACAAAAAACCGCCTCGCACTCAGTTTCCCAGCTCAGGGATGCAGTTCAGCCCTCACCAAGCCCCACCCCCAGTACAGAACCTCCCTCTGCCCTCCGTATTCCTCAGGTCCGGTCCACGTCTGACCACAGCAGGTCTGTTCCAGCCGAGAACAGCAGCACCTCAAAAAGCGCATACCAACGAACCTCATCGACGGAAGCGCCCGCAAATCCATCCACCGTTGGTGGTCGGCCTTCACCGCTCTTTAAACTCAAGCCTCTGCTCTTACCACATGCCTGTCCCACCAGTGGTATCCAGGCATGTCTTCGGGTGGGACGACGAGGGTCCTCACAGGAGGATTCAGAAGATGGCGTGGGTGGCCGGGACAAGGACAAGCAACCAAGGAAGAAACGCGGCAGATACCGCCAGTATGACCATGACCTTCTGGAAGAAGCCATCACCATGGTGATGGCTGGTCGGATGAGCGTGTCTAAAGCCCAGGGGGTATATGGGATTCCCCACAGCACTCTAGAATATAAAGTCAAGGAGCGTACTGGTACACTGAAGAACCCGCCGAAAAAGAAATCCGCCAACCACAGTTCATCCAATCCCGCCTTGGCTGGTTCTGGAACCACAACAAGTTCCGCTAACTCAGGGACTCACGCCTCAGCTGCTCTCGCGAAGAGGTTGTAGACCGCAAAATGCCTCCAGAACTCCTCAACACTTGAACTCATCTCTAACAATGGGGACGTCAAGGCCGTTCCAAAAACGGGCCGCGTGGTCGCAGGGTTTTATGTCCAACCGAGCAACAGCACACCAGACTGAACTCATTTCATCACCTGATCTGAGTTTTCAGACAGCCGATTGGTCGAACCGCGTGCGCCTCATTGGTTGGAACGAACACGCTCAGCCCCGCGGCCCTTGGCGGAATCGATTTGACATCCCTGTCTTACAAGATAAACGTTGTTTGGAAAACACAACACATGCCTTCACAAAATGTTTAGAACTTGATATTCAGGTCTCGGTGCATCTGTAATGTGGTAGTCATACTTTCAGTCGCGTTTCTCAATCCTGAGCTTTGAACAAAAGCGAGAAAAACTCGGACGTTTCTCGAACGCCTTTGCTGGAGTTGGCGATTGTGTCTAGTTGTGAAAGCTTGCAGCTTTTAGGAGTTTATTTCAGTTTATTCTACCTAAAACCTGAGTGAATATTTGGTCTGCTACTTCCCATTCGGATCACGTCTCACGCCATCGTAGCAGGTTATATAAACACTTGTGTTGGGATGAATTTGCTGCCTACAGCTATCTTAGCTTCTGTCGTCTAAAGGGTCAATCTGCTGCTGTTTGTCTCATTAGCGCATTCTTGGATGTCAAGGAAATGAACACCAGCATTGTCCTTTCAGATAAAAGTTCTGTATTGTGCCCTTGGTTTGTTTTCACACCCGTCGGTTCGATTTTGTAAGTTGAGCCGAGGTGGATCCTCGTTTTTGTTGTTGTTGTTTTGTTTTTTTCAGGTAGTCCAGGGTGAAGCGTGGATGAGAAACGGCTAAGAATCAAAGTGTGACTGTCACATTTGCTAGCTGTTAGGTTTATTAGGTTATTCAGGTCTGATGAAATTCTTAAAGCTTCTTGTTCACGGAGCACCAATGATTGTCATTTACAGCTTTCTAGCTCTCTGGGTATTTCACCCAGGCTACTGAAGTGACTTAGAGCCATTACAACCGATTAACTCACTGGTAGACACCTCAACAAACAGGGAGATTGTACAGTGCAAACTGCTGTGGTGGCTACACCTTTGACTTTTTAAAAGAGATTATCTTAATGAAGCCATTTTGTGTCTACGTAGTTTTTTTTTTCTGTCTTGTGCAAGCTAGTCTGAACATTAAATTGAGAGTAGTTGAAATGCAACCATGCAGCATGTTTTCAAATGTGCACCGATAAGCTTGGGTAATGTATGTTTGTGTATGTACCGTTTGTGTAAAATATTCTTTTATTATCGCTGATGCTTTGAAATCTGGCCATTGTAGCCATATTATGCTGTGTCGCCTCTGCTTGCTTCGCCTCAGGTTGGCCCTGCTCTGCTTTTTGTTAGACTTTTAGTTGGAAAAAAATGGACGCTTTTAAATATTGTTGGATAGACAAGTCTGTTTAAAGACGATGCTGTATCTGATCAGCCGAACACCTCTTTCACAGAAGACTGTTTCTTTGGAGTCAAGTTGACTGGAGCTGAGAGCTGTCAGCACATATTAACAGCTTGGTTTCAAACCTCACACACGAGCTGCTGCTTAGCTACAGCCGTAACAAGGTTCATTTTTTACTTGAATGTAATGTATATTTAGAACGAAGGAGCGTCGCGGGTGAATATTAGAGCGGGCTGTTGCGAGTCAGACTCAGCGCTGTTCTGCTTGCACTCTTCTTTGTCTGGAAAAAATGATAATATTTTCGCCTACCCCGGAGCATACACTTTCATTTACAGTGCTACTACCAAAGCAGCAGTTTTAACACAGGATTATTATTAACACAAAGCTGCTTCTGTTTTTTTGACTGTGATATTTGCTCTTTAGCTGTCACTCTTTTGCATATACCTCTGAAGCGTGTCTGCCAATGTTACTATGCCAAACCTTCTGGGGGTATGAGCCCAGATTAGGTTAGGAGCACCCTCTAGGCTGAGCAAGGCCTAAATGTCAATAAACCATATATCCTCACAACTGACAGAAACAAAGACAAAAACCTGTCCCCTTTTTCTAGTGTGCAGAAATGAATTTAGATTGACGAGTGTATCGCCACTCGTGTCACACGATGATACATTTTATTTGGGAGAATGTCTAAGCTTTAGGCAACCTGATCCGATTTTTAATAATAATTCGGCAAGTGTAAGTTGTTATCTTTTGGTCGAAGTTTTCAGTTTTGTGTGTTTGATATTATGGAAGATGACGAGCACCGCCGCCCACTTAAGGGCATTTTTCAGGGAAGTATTCCCTTTCAATGTTTTTATACACTCCATTAATAGCCACTAACAATGCGTTAACTCAAAATAATGGGGTTATTTTTGTTCATAGATCACAGAAATGTTTTAAATTTTTCTTTCTGTATTTGCAAATTTTATGCTACCAATAAACCAACAGGCCTAAACATCCAATTTACTGTACAAAGGTTAAATTTGCAGTTATTTATTTAAATATTTTTACAGGTGTGACCTTTCAAAAAAAAAATTGAACTTGTTCTACAGGGATGTTTGTTTGTGAATCGTTTAGCTTGATTGATTTCCAGGAAGCATTTTATTGTCCAAAATAAGTTTTGTGTTAATTTATTTGTTAATTGTGCTTCAGAATTGTGGTTATTTGATTGTTGTAGGTCTTTATATTATATATTTATTTTTTTGTAATGAGTCACTTTGAGGCAAGGCTAAATTTGTTGTTGCTGCAGCTGCATGAAAGCTTTTAAATGTTGGGGCTTTCATTTATTTAATTCTTAATGATGCTCCTGACTATTGTGGATGTTTAGTGCTGATGTTGAATATATATTTATATTTGGTATCATTGCCATGCTTGGTAGAATGTAGTACTCTGCATTTAGCTCATTTACACAGGTATGGACACATATGATACTAACGATTAAAGCGTTTTTATGACATTTAAGTCACAAATAAATCAACACATTGTCAGGTCTAACACTGGAGGATTTGTGACTTGTAATTTTACTGGTAAATGTGCTGTTAAAAAAACTAAAATTGGTTAAAGCGTCTCTACAATCATTCCTTCTGCATTTTGCAGAGTGTTATCATTTGCCTTTAGCAAGTCATCAATAAAACTCTTCTCTAATCTGGATGATTGTCATGTTTTCCTTGACACTTCTTAAAGACTTTTTTTTTTTTTAATCGTGCAAGTTCGATCAGCTTTCTCGCTTCACCTGCATTTTTTTTCTATTTCAACTTTTATTTTTGTTTAGTCCAGAGCAGAGACTTTAATGTGTAATGTAAATTTTTAACGCGTTATAAGAAATGATAAAGTGGGCCGCAGGCATATGGTAAGTATGGTACCTGCTGCACACGCTTACGATATTTCCTTGCATCTGCATTGGCTATCATATATGATTTAAATGTCATCCATCCTCTGTGATTACCTGAGTACATGTTGACGTAATAAACGTGTTCTTTTTATTTTTTACATGTAGCTGTCTGCTGCCGTTACCCGCTGAAGACCTGGGAAAGGAAGAGCACAGGCGTCATCAGACCACTGCACTGGACGCCGTTCTGAGCTCACTTTGCCCGTCTCACCGCTCCTTGCTCTACCAGATTATGAAAGTGGCGCAACAGGAACAGTTGCTGTTATTTCTTAATCACAGACATGCTGGTCAACACTGTTACTGTGGCGTAAACACGGAGGAGAACTTTTCCCCAAATGTTGCCCCCGTCCATAAATGTAAAACGCACAGCTGCTGCTCGTTCAACCTTGTAAATAGTTTTAACTGTCCCGGACATGACAGCACAACATGTCCTCCCTTGAACTCCAAGCCGAACGGCAGCAGGCGTCTTTACCACTTAAAGAACTCTAAAGCCGGTGCACATCCAGCCTTGGGCTGCTGCTGCTTGCAGACCGCTGAGGTGGAAGCGTACGCTGTTCTTTGTCCTAAGAGGTTGCACCTCTTTCCTTGCCCCAGTCTAGCTGTATGCCACTCCAGCAACTCCATGTGTTCCTTAGCATCGTCGTCAAACTCCGCTTCCGCGTGTACTGTCTCCTCTAGTTTATGTCCGTCCTTGGCAACCTGCTGTAGGCAGCAGAAGCTCCACGGCTACTGTTACACAAGCTTTTTTACCGTGGGCGAGAACCAGACGGAAAGAGAGGTTAGAGACGCGGATCCTCCTTGTCCCGTCCTAAAGAGAGAGCAGAGCCCTTCGCCACCCCCTCTGTCTCCTATACCATCAGATGGGAGTAAGAAATGCGACGAGAAGCCACCCTCCCTCTTCCCTCACAGACAGTGGGAGGAGGACGCTTCCAATCCAGGTCACCAGGAAACAAATTTGCACAACGAAAAACAGCAGCAAGACTATCACCCCCCCACAAGTAGTCACGCCGAACAAAACCCGAGTGTGACCATACTGCAAGACGTCATGAATCGCTTCAGCGAGAAACTGGAGACAATCAGACCGGTAGAGAAAGATCCGCCTCTGGATTCCACGGCCGCGTGCGTTTCTGAAAATGAACCCCCGCCGTCCCCGTCGACCAGCCAAAAGGTGCACTTTCATGGCGATGCCCATTTAACTGAAATCATCACCACTGTGCTTCACACCGGGAGCGCCAGCGACTACAACCTCAGCGAGCTGTTCCACCACCAAGATAGCAAAGGTCCGAAGTCGCCCAACACCCGCGCTCGCCGCCGCCAAGAAGTCCTCGCGGCTCTGGCTGCCCCTCACGACGCCTCCAGCAGAAGGCATACTTTACAAATCAAACGGGAGCTTGCTCTGTTGGATCAGTCTCATACTAGAAGGAAGGTGTCGCTATCGAAGAGAGCTAAATCAAAAGATCAAAACGTCGGCATCACCCTGTCAAACACTCACTCAGATATAGAAGGACCAAAACAGGACAAGGATCCGGAGCTGGAACCATTTAAGAATGATAGGAGCGGAGATGGGTCGCCAAAGTTCTCAATGGCCGAGTGTGGCGAAGGCAAAACTGAAGAGGAGATAAAGGCTGTTGTTATAACACAGGAAGTCTTGGACAGCAAAGCAGAGCAGCAAGAAAAGATGATATCAAATGAAGAAACTAAGGTCGCTGGTGTGGAACTTCAAATCCCGGGCCCCGAGCCGCAAAGCACGCTCCAAAATAAAAGTTTAAAAAATGACAGTTTCCCGTCAGAGCCGGAGACGACTTTGAAACGGCCTCGCAAAGTGGGCCGGCCCCGTAAGAGCGCGCTGTGTGATGGCGCAAACACTAATGGGCTTCACCAGGAATCCCCATCAGGGCCCGATGGCAGATGGAAACCGACTGCAAGCCGAGACGGGAATTCCAAGGATGGAGGGAGAACTAGGAGAAGAATAGTCCCGCCTCAGCGGTTTTCATCTTTTGTTACAGAGTCCAGGAAGATGTACTATGTTGCTTGCTTTTCTAAAAATATTTTTAGCAAAGGAGTGCAAACAGACACAGCTTTGTACCAGGAAGCAGAGGGGGAAGAAACTCCCTTGAAGACCGCTCCAGTCGAGCTTCCCCAAGAATTCCCACATGACGAATGCGGACCATCAACCTGTGAAGCATCGCAAAGTCCTTCCTCCGTTCAGGATGTGTCAGTCCGGGACCAAAGCCCCACTGAGGATAGTCCAGGCTGCCTCGACCGAGGCGCCGACGTTCTCCAACGGCTACAGTCAACTTCCAACAGAACGCAGGATGTAAAAATCCCCTCAAAAAGTGCAACAAATTTATCTGACGCCACTACACCCGCTGCTTCCGCTGATGTCGCCTCAACCTGTCAGCTTCAGTTCACTAGTCCAATTAAGCTCATGTTTGTATCGCCAGTGAAAGATGAGGAGGGAGTCAGATACAGTCTCAAAGCAGCAGGCCCTGGTTGCAAGGGACAGGCGGAGGAGGCCTTCGACCCATGCGAAGAGTCCTCCTGGAGCAGAACACCTCCGAAACGCCACGTCCAGACCGCTGAGTCGGACGTCTTACAGATGATTTTTTTTTCTCTTTTTCCCCCTTCCTCCCTATCCTTTTTCTATTTACTGTTTTCACCAGCCAAGCTCTCCTCCACAGCTCTTAAATGGTGGCCTTCCCAAGAAGGTCGCCCACTTCACCAGCCAAGTCCCTGAGGGCGGCGTCCTCGTCGCCGAAGATTTCCCCTAGAAGATCAGGAGAAGGTACTCCAACAAAACTCCTCGGCGACGCGGCGCCTCTTGAATCGGCACCTCAAAAGAGGCGTCCAGGTCGGCCAAAGAAGCTGAAACCGCAGCTGGAGCAGAAGGTGAAGAGGCCCATAGGGCGTCCGCGCAAGCAGAAAGATGCGGATTCCGCCGCAGGTGTGAAAAAGTCCGACGGCAACGCAGACAAACCCTCTGATGCGGAAGAGACCGCCACCAAGAACTTGAAAATAACAGTGGTGTACGGCCGCTCCAGGAGAAACAAGCGCACCGTGTCGGAGGGCTTTGACCAGCTGCAAACGGAGTTCCGTGACGCCTGTCAAGCCGCAGGGCTAAAAAGTGACTTGCGAATTCTAACACACGGCTCAAACGCCAACTCGGTTAGCGTGAAATCTTCCATAGTTGAACCACCAGAGATGGTGCATTTCATCAGCCCTCTAAAAGAGGCCACGACTCAGTCGAGCAGCAACATCAAGTGTCCCAAACGGGAAGATTCGGCACCAATAAGGAAACCGGGACGGCCCGCCAAGATCAAGATCTCTGGGATCTCTGTCACCGTAACGACTGTGTCTCCAAGACAACGGAAGATTCAGATGAGGAAAAACACCAGACAGGATCCCAAAACCTTGGTTCCTGCAAAAATGCGTTCACCAGAATTGAAAGCGGCCAAATCCTCTTTGGCCATCCTCTCCAAATCTGCCGGCAAAAACGGCATCCTGGATGCCGGCACGGAAGCCGAGGATTCGGGTCAAGACGGGGTGGCAGTGCGCCATTCGGCGAGGGTCAGAAAGCCCTCCATCCACTTTCTGCACGCCGTTGCCACCTCCGCCTACAGATCGTACAGCCGCAGCAACGCGCTGCTGCGCCGATCCAAGCAGCTTCTGCTCAACAAGGTTAGCAACGAAAGAAAACAGGCGGAGCACGCCAGCAGCGTCGAGTTTCGCGGGGAGCGGGCGTTTTCCTGCGAAACGGGGAGGCAAAAGATTGCCGAAGAGCTCGGCAGGGTGGCGGGCGTGAGCGTCGACTCTATCTTTAGTCCGAAAGAGGTGCCGAAATGGTGGGCCGCATCGGCGGAGGAGAAGACGATGAACCAGGAGTTCGCCAGAAGAATACGACTTATCTCTGACACCTGGTTTCAGACATGACGGGCAACCAGGAAAAGGAAACGGCTTTGAACTCGAAACTCAGCAGTAAATTGGAAGGAAGGAAGCCCAGGACCCCGTCCGTGGTCCGAGCCTTGTTCGACTGTTCTCCCAACAAACCAAGGTCTTGTAGCATGCAGCAGCTGTGCTCCTGGTTCATGAAAACTACAGAAACCCGGTCCCTGGCCATCGTGAAGAAGACGAGTTCACGAAATCCTTACGAGGTGATGCACTTCCCCCGGCCGGGCAGCAGCAAAAGCGTCTGCCACAGCCCTCAGACCGAGCGGCTCCGCAAACACATCAAGAAGTTCGCCAAAATTGTGCCAAAAAGTCCTCTGGAGCACCGGCTCATGCAAAGACGGGCGAGGGCGGCGCCGCGGCAGTCGGCACGCGGCTTCAAGAGAAAGCTTTTCACTGCGGAGGGCACGGAAGGCAAGCGGGGAGCCAAATGGAGGAGTAAGAAAGTCTTGAGCAACTACCAGGCCACCCTGCGGAGAGCCAGGACCAGGTTCTCCAGTCGAAAGGACAGGCAGAGGCAGAGGAGCAAGGAAGACGTCACTGACGTCTGCAATCGTTTCGTTGGCCGGCCAGCGCTGGCACCAAGCCCCAAACACCAAGCATTACGCATATCAAAGCATTACCGGCACCTGGAGGACCCCTGCGCCACCGGTTCTGCGGTGAAACGCGGTCACCCTGCGGAGGTCCCCAAAGAGCAGAACCTCTGCTGCAAAGCTTGGAGTCCCGAAAAGCTGAAAGAATGCCGAGTGTTTCTGAGGAAGATCAACTCTCCCGATAGCGAGTCAGCGGAGGAAGAGTGGGACTCCTGCACCGTGACACTGGACGACGGGTGGCCTCCTGCAGACCTCGTGGCCGGGCGGCGGCGAGAGCTGGCAGAAGCGGTCAAAGCTGTGAAAACCAAAAAAAGAACACGCCCCAGCAGGGCCTTGCCAAGAAAGCGAGCGGGTTGCGCCCCCGGAGTGGCCAAGGAGCCGAACGAGATTCCAACGAGGGGGCGGAAAGGCAAACGCAAGCTCCCTGGCGACGTCGCTGCCGAACCCCCCCAACCGCCACCAGCCAAGCTGTTGAGACAATCGCGGATGAGGGGCCTGACAGGGCCGCGGTGGTGCGACTTTGTGTTCGGTAACTAGTTCCTTTTCCTCTAAAAAAAAATTTACCTCGAATGGCAACAAAATTAACTTTCATTTCTTCCTCCCCTTTCTCCTGCTTTTTGTTTTTCCGGCAGAAAACTGAACGCAGCCACCTCTGACCTGGGAGAGGAACTGTGGGTGAACATGGTGCCTTTGCGTTGAGCTGACCGCGTGGACTGACCCTCTCCCCCCCCCGATGTGGTTCGGTCTTCCACTCAGCAGTTATGTAGCAGTCTAATTTAACAAATGCTTGATATTGCACTATGATCCATGGATATACTGTATATGTACAGAAGGTTTCTATTTTCCACTTCTTTTTGTTTCCTTGAAGATCAAATCAGCACATCAAAGTTTTAATCGGAAGTTTTGTTTTGTTTTTTTTTCTCTCTTTTTTTTTTTTAGCCCTCTTGAGGAACTTCTTCAAACAGTGCCACGTTCCCCAAACAGTCTTCTTTTTCAGGACCATCACTTCTTTTAGTCTAGTCTTTTAACCTGGAACTTTAATTATTAATGCCATAATTTATTACATCCCCCCCTGATATGTACAGCTAAATACCTCTTAATATATATTTATAGTTTTTTTTGGCACTGTTTTGAAAAAAGCTAATTTAATTCTATTTTTTTTAAGTGTATTGAAATGACATCCTGAAATGTTGCATTAATTCTTTTGTTTTAAGCTACCCGTTCATCGGCTACCGCTTCTTCTACGTCTTTGTTATAAGCCGACAGTTGATAAAAATTGGGGGTTTTATTCCATCTACTCGTTCCGATGCAGTCGCCGCAAAACCAGATTCTAAATGTCAATTTAGGCATGGCGGTGCGCCGCGATGACTGGTTTTTTGGAGCTGTTTTTCCTGGGCTGAATGTTGATTTCATATCTGCTTGTTGCACTGTTTTTTTCTGAGATTCTCCACACACACTCCCCACTTTTGCACAGCCATGCTTTAATCCCTACTGTAAAATTAGAGTATTTGGTGCAATACAAACCCAAATGATTTAAAAATGTAGTTTTTTTTTTTTTTTTATTGTTGACCGCTGAATGGATGTAAGCAAGTGCCGATGGCCTAAAATGTTACTGCAGTTGTTTATATAGCTGTGTTATGGTGATAGTTTTAATAGTATTTCTCCTTCAAACCACCTTCATTAGTATCAATTAAGCTGCAAATACCAGACCACCAATTGTTACATTAGCATTAAAATTTTTCTTTTTTTAAGCACTTCTTACTGCTTGGCACAGATGGGAAACGTTAATAGGCGTTAGTTTGTTAAAGTTGCAGAAAGATTCCTGCAGGCTATACTCCGCCGCGCAGAGCCACATAGATTATCTGTTGAACACTAATCAAAAAAGAATTTCTCCCACTGATCTGAGGCTGCAAGTTCAAGCAAATGTTTTAAAGCTCTTGCTTTCCAGTTCTTGATGCAAGAACCCGGTGCTAAATCTGTTGTATCGTTATTTGTTTTTATACCGTCTATTACAGATGCATCTAGGAGGTATCAATAATCGGAATAAAGTTTTTTGAAGTAACTGATTTTGGATGTGACTTGACGTTTTCTATTATAAAGCCGGCGTGTAGCTTTAGCCTGAGTAAAGTCGCACTCAAAAGGTAAAATATTCCATTTTAATCTTTGGAAACAGTAAAAAGATGTGACAAGTTGATAGTTGCAGAATGAAGGAAACAGTTAATGAAAGGACTCAAGACACGTTAGCTTCCTGGTTAATGAGAGGGTTGAGGTCCAGCTTGGTCTTCTCCAAGGCTGCGGTCTTGGCTCTGCGGGAGGGACGCGTCACAGGGACGGACTCTGGAACGTTCTCTCCATCGCTACGAAAAACAAAGCGATATTAGAACCACCGCGAGTCATTAAAGCGGGCGGCTTGTGTTGGCGGAAGCGTTACCTCTCTTCTGACGATTCCGTCCTCCTCGGCTTTCTTCCTGCTTTGGCTGTGCAGGTTTTCCTCTGACCTGAGAGTTCACAAGACAGAATATTTAAAAAAAAGAAACCCCAAGTACATTAGAACTCAAATCTAAACTAGTCGAAGTATGAACAGGGTGTTACCTCTTTTGGGTTTTTTGGCAGATTTAGACAAGTCATCTGTTGCAACATCTGGGGAGAATAAAAAAATAATGTCATTCACTTGTTTTTCCCTCAGCAAATTGTCCCCAAGCACATTTATACCATCGGCATTGACATCCACGGGCTGTAGCGCGGTGGCGCTGAGGCTCTCCGCCTGTTCTTTCAAGTCTGCCAGCTGATGGACAATCTTTTCCAGAGCACGGAGACACACACGATCCTTCACCACCTGGACGAAAGGGGGGGGGGGTTTAAAGAAAAAAAACAAACCAAAACAAAACTGGCATGATTGCTTTGTGCTCGCGAAGATAGATGTAGAAATAATGTCTTTGTTGCTCCGACCAAACTACAGCCCATTTAAAACTCTGTTCCTCCTTCAACAGTCCTGATAAATGATTCATTTATTTTCCCTTTAGCCAGATTTGAGCACACAAATCCATCATTGCAACGGGCTACCAACCGTAAATACCCCCCAAAAAAACGACTCCATCCGTCTTCTGTTTAGTGCTAATTAAGAAATGGTGAATGTGTTCTGACGGGATGAAATACTAACGACCAACTCCAAACTTTCCACAGCGAGCCGGAATACGAATGAGCCGGGTTCTCGTACCTGCACCAGCTGCTGCAGCAGCGTCTGCAGGTCTGTCCTGACGGTCTCGTCGCTGCTCAGCTCCAGGTTGCCCAGAGTCTTAGCGTAGAGGCGCACCTCCGGGGCGGTGGAGTCCTTTAGCATCTCCCCGCACATGCGCACTGCCAAGTAGTCGTGAACGCACACCTCCTAAAGACACACACACGCACACACACACGCGAGGATAGGACCCATTTGTGCTAGAAACACAAATGGTAGAGAGTTGTTGACTGATGGCTCGGGGATGTCGCTCACCTCCGTGTTAGCTGGTGGTTTAATCAGCGCGCTGGGTCGGGTCAGCTCCACCAGCAGCTCCACCACATTGTTGACGTCGACCTCGGCCAGCGGGGAGGTGGCGGGGGCGTTCATCAGCGTCCGCACCGTCGGCAGGAAGCTCTCCTCCACCACCTCCTGGTGAACCCTGAAGCGCAAAGATTCGCCCCAACTGTAAGTGAACCACCGCGGCTAGCGACAGCCGTAGCGCAAACCGCTCGGAATCCAAGAGACGGGCCATGTGACCTGCTTTCCCTGGCGAAGAGCTGAAAGAAGACACCCAGGCAGTGCCGAAGCCGAGTGTCGTCCTCCGTGAGAGGGTTGTACCACAGCAGCACCAAACGGGAGAAAATCTTGGCGCTGCTCATGCGCCCGGTGTACATTAGCTTAGCCAGACCCTCTGCCGTTTCTGTGCGCAGGTCAGACACCTGAAAACACCCGAAGCTGTCCTCAGCTGACGTCAACGGAAACAGAAACCTCTTTTTCTCGCCTCCCCCCCCTTCTACCTCGCTGTCCAGGAACTCCGAGAGCATGAGGAGCACGCTCTGGGAGCTGTCCTCGGGCGCCTCGGCCTTCTCCCCGCCGGCCGCCGCCTCCGCCTCCTGGCGGTCAGGCGAGAGGGACGAGGGGCCCGCCTGAGCGGGGGCTGCTTCGGAGAGCAGCTGGAACCCAAAGACCAGCAGCAGGTCGATGATGGCTCGCAGAGCGCTGATGCGGATCTTCACCTCATCCAGCTGGGCGATCTGAACAAAGGGGAAACTCGCTGTGTGAAACATACCCGAACAATAATATACTTTTTACTTCCTGTAACCATTGGCCTTTTTCATTTTTCCATCTTATATCAACATTTCACGGACAGTGTCCATTCTTGTCTCTTCATCAGATTGAATTGTTCTAAGGCTGCCTCCATTTTGGCTCAACCTGAAAGCAAATCTCCCCTCATTTTAAGAGATATTATTGAATATATTGTGCTAAATTATGTTTGAAGCCAAACATAAATACCAAAAACCTATATGCATTATTTTTAAATATTAGTCTTTTGAATCTGGTTTAAGCGAGAGCCCCCTAGTGTTCGATAGATGTATGACACATTATTTTTACACATCACTGGCTTTAATTATCTAAAACTTTTGGCCAAATTTGGCGTTTACCTGTAGCAGCAGGACCATGTGGGTTTTGGCCAGCTCCTTGCTGTGCAGAGTGCACGTTCCCAAGCAAACCACGGCCATGTTACGGACAGCGGGGTGAGCGTTCGCAATGCTGGGCAGAACCTGTTGGCGAAGATCCGAAACGAGACTTTCAGCTCTTTTAGCTCCACTCTGTGTTTCTACCAAGACGAGGGGGAAGACGAAGTCTTCGATTTGCAGAATGAATGGAAGACGTGTGTGTGATACCAGTGAGGACATCAGAGCGCTGATGGTGGGACCGATCCTGGTCTTCATGCTCATCTGCTTCAGTAATTCCGCGCACATTGTCAGACATCTCAGGAGAGTTTCTGGGTCATTCTGGCAAAACAAAGTAGACCTTGTTAACTTTTAACTTTTAACTTTTGTTAACTTCCTGAAACCCCCCTGACAAAAGCAGAGAAACCGTTCTTGTGTTGCCGTGTACCTTCTCAGAGCGAACCTCCCTGTCGGCTCCCTGACGGCTCTCTTCGATTTCTTTCAGGATGTGGTTCCGACGCTCCTCCAGTTCCGTGATGGAGTCCTTCAGCTTGGCAGCGCGGCTGAAATCCTGGGCGGAAATGCATTCCTCCAAAGTTTGTTTGGCCTCCAAGATACGAACCTTGACCTCTGCCAGCTGAGTGAGAAACAAGAAGAGGTTATAATCTGTGTCTAGGACGTAAACAGAGGTTATAATCTGTGTCTAGGACCTAAACAGAGGTTATATTCTGTGTTTTCTGTGTCTAGGACCTAAACAGAGGTTATATTCTGTGTTTTCTGTGTCTAGGACCTAAACAGAGGTTATATTCTGTGTTTTCTGTGTCTAGGACCTAAACAGAGGTTATATTCTGTGTTTTCTGTGTCTAGGACCTAAACAGAGGTTATAATCTGTGTCTAGAACCTAAACAGAGGTTATAATCTGTGTCTAGAACCTAAACAGAGGTTATAATCTGTGTCTAGAACCTAAACAGAGGTTATAATCTGTGTCTAGGACCTAAGCAGAGGTTATATTCTGTGTTTTCTGTGTCTAGGACCTAAACAGAGGTTATATTCTGTGTTTTCTGTGTCTAGGACCTAAACAGAGGTTATATTCTGTGTTTTCTGTGTCTAGGACCTAAACAGAGGTTATAATCTGTGTCTAGGACCTAAGAAGAGGTTATATTCTGTGTTTTCTGTGCCTGGGACCTAAGCAGAGGTTATAATCTGTGTCTAGAACCTAAACAGAGGTTATATTCTGTGTTTTCTGTGTCTGGGACTTAAACAGAGGTTATAATCTGTGTCTGGGACCTAAACAGAGGTTATAATCTGTGTCTGGGACCTAAGCAGAGGTTATAATCTGTGTTTTCTGTGTCTGGGACCTAAGCAGAGGTTATAATCTGTGTCTAGAACCTAAACAGAGGTTATATTCTGTGTTTTCTGTGTCTGGGACCTAAACAGAGGTTATAATCTGTGTCTGGGACCTAAACAGAGGTTATAATCTGTGTCTGGGACCTAAACAGAGGTTATAATCTGTGTCTGGGACCTAAGCAGAGGTTATAATCTGTGTTTTCTGTGTCTGGGACCTAAGCAGAGGTTATATTCAGCCTCTCCCAGGAGGGTTTTTGTTGCACCTCCAACAACAACCAGAGTCTGTGCAGCAGGGATCAATCCTCCAGAGCTTCACAGGTATATGATACGATGCCCAGCAGACACACCTTAACACACTTTTCCTACAGATCCAAACTACCTGCACAGCTGGAGCATCATGGAATGAAGAAGTGGAAGAAGAAAGAGTGGCAGAGTCTGCATGCAGCTACCTGGACCTGCTGCCGGCGGCTCTCGTTCTCATCCAGCGGCTGACTGGGCTCCGTGATCGGCTCCCTCACGTCGGAGATGATCTCCGCCACCTGGGGGAGACGGGACCAAAGAGCTGATGGGTGGAGGGAAACTGAGCTGTGGAGGACAGCTGGGTGGGAAACGCAACCTACGGTCTGGATGCGCCGCTGGTCGTCGGGGATGAGGGAGAGGAGCTTTTCGGTGAGGAGGGCGCCCAAAGAGGACGGAGTCTGCGCGAGACCCAGCATGTCCTGCAACACCGCCAAAACGCGTTTCCTACACGACACAAAAAGCAAGAATAGAAACCTGTGTTTGATCACATCCCATTAGATCCTATTTCCTCCCTCTTCAGCATACCTGCCGCCCTCCTCGTTGGTGTCCAGACATCCGATCAGGTGGATGAGCTGCTGGGAGACGAACTCCTTGGTCATGACCAACTCCAGCTGGGTAAAATCAGCCCTCTGCTCCTCCGACAGGACAGGCACAGCCTTCAGGTACCTACACCAGCGAGGAGACAGTCAGACAGGAGGGCAGCCATCCCCGATCGCACAACCAATGATTGTATTAGCGATTAGCAATGTGACACGAGTTTCCTATCTCACCCATAAAGGTAATCGGCATACGTAGCAGCATCTGGTAACACCTGCTCCAGCATTTCATCACCTTCGTCTCCTTTAGCCTTGACGAACTCGCACAGAGCTCTCCAGTATAACACAGTCTCGCAGGACAGGGACTCCACGGGGATCAACCTCCTATTAGGGGAAAAAAAAACACAATCGACAACCTCAGGCTCTCCTCCCCTGGTTTTACACCTGAGGATCGAACACAAGTGGTTTGTTTGCGGACCGGTTGTCGAGCTGCACTCTGTTCTGCTGCAGCTCTTCAGAAAGTGCCCCGTTAAAGATGGCTTTCAGCATGCCCAGCGCTGTTTCGGCGCAGTTCTCCACATCTATTCTGTGGAGCAGCTCGATGATGTCGCCGTCCAGTCGGAGCAGCCACGCCGGCAGGAGACGAGAACAAACAACCTCCCTCACCGCTTCTGGAACACACAAGATCATGTGAAGAAATTAAAATCAGACTCTACGCATTTTACATGAAAGAGAATAGGAGTGGCTTACCTGAGGTGTCGCGAAGGCCCTGCTGTAGCAGGCCAACTCTCTGAGCGATGGTCAAGGCCTTAATATGGACTTTGTCCGCAAGAACCTCAAAAGAGAAAACAAATACGAGCGCAAACTGTTATATCAACCACCACCAAAACAGCTATTTTGGAAGTATTTGTGGCTACCTGGTAGGCTAGCTTCCGAACATTCTCTTTAACGTCCCGAGTGCGTTTAATAACTTTAGGGAGCGTGCGAGGCGACATAGCGATGCAGGAAAGGACGGCGCGCCGCACCTCAGCATTACTATCGTTGTCCAGGATCAACATGTACGCTACACAGCAGGAAGAAAAACACAATTGGAATAGATGATGCGGCTCGGTTAGTAGCGCTGGTCTAAAAGAAAAATGCACAAAAAAATACAAACCATTGATTGTTGGACAGTCCGGATCCCTCGGCTGTTGCAGGCGCGTCATTGCCAACGCAGCCTGAATCCGAACGTTGGGAAACTTGTCCGTGACGCGGACGAGCATGGCCTGGTGGATCCGATCGAAAAGGTCGTCGTCGATCTGGGCGTTCTCTGCCATACTGCCCAGCATCTTATTAATCAGCTGACACGCACGAAAACGCACAGCGTGGCTGTTGGCTTTATGAGACTGAAATTAAAATAAATAAAAATAAAAAATAATGAAGTTGTTATTGGAAAAGATACGTAGGCTATTCAACAGCGACAGCTTGTAATCAGTTCTCAAAACAAACACTTTTTTACCTCCAACAAGAAGTTGAAGATTAGGTTCAAAAATGGATGCTCGTCCTCTTCATCTTCTTCGTCCTCCTGCTGCTGCTCACTGTCCTCCTCTTCCTCCTCAGCTTTCGGCGCAGCTTGGAAACACGTGGCGAAGCGCGCGGCAAACTCGATGACATTCTCCACGGCAGGTTCACGCCTGTAGACGATCATGGCATACTTCAAGCAATGGAGGAACTCCTCGTGGAACAGCGTCTTGTCCTCCAACTGAAGGATGGAATAAGGAAAATATTTTAAAATGTTTTAAACCTTTAAAAAAAAATATTAAAAAAAATATATATATATATATATATACATACATATATACACACACACACTTACATTTTATTTGGAAATACTGGATTCAATATCAGCTATTTTTAGGTTGAGAATGTGTGTTGTGGGAATGTAAAAAATGCAAAATTGGATAGATTCAAAAGTAACTTGTAACTGCAGTAGCAGTAGAATTATAGTTTATATTAAAAAATCATGGAAAAAAACAGATATCTTAGAACGAAAGCCAATTTGATAGATAAAGCGAAGATGACGCAGCAGTAAAATAAAACGCGCATCTCGCGTGAACCTCTTAAAAATACGTCATATCCACAGGTGTATCAAATAAAGAGAAGAAGTTACTCTTTAGGGTAAAGGTGTTTAGTGGCAAAGCTGATCTTACCTTCGTGTAACGGCTCTTCAAACTGGCCACAAGCTTTGCCTTGTTATTGTGGCCCTTTTGGGCTCGTTGAAACGCCTCTTTAATGCTGATTTCATTGTCTGCGGTCATCTTAGCTTCGAGGTAAACACAACGACAAAGAACGATTTAATCGGTTGTACAACTGCCTCTGACAAACCTTGGAAAAGAAATGCTTTGCTAGTGTCGGTAATAAAAACAGAAAGCCCTCCGGGTCTCTGGGGTATCGTTAGCGAACCAAAACTCCACCTCGTTTGAATTCTCAAAGGAACATAAGCTCTAACACAACATTGTTCGCCCACGCGAAGAGGGAGTTAGTTCCCTAGACACGCTGTACATACTTTCCCGTGCATGTTTTTAAAGCTTTATATATTCTTATAAGTTAAAATTGTGGAAAATGTACCTTTAAGCTGATCGAATTCGTTTTGATCTACCGCCTGTTTTCAAATTCAACTGTCGTGGGATCTCGCGAGATCTCTATTTCTATTTGTCTCGGCGAATTCTGATATCAATTGAACGCCTCACACTGCCCCCTGCTGTACGGAATGGGTTACAACCAATTCTACAACAACAACTACTATTGCTACTACTACTACTACTACTACTACTACTACTACTACTACTACTACTACTACTACTACTACTACTGTGGTGGTTTTTTTGTGTGGTGTCATGACTTATAATTTAATCTGTAGATTTTTTTTATTAATCAATCATGATTGTGGGTCTCATATAATAACTCTTTTAATAAGAGTTATTTGATTCATTTGTAATTTTACAGCAGTTTTAACAGCAGCAGTATTTAAGATTTCTGCACGAAAGTGCCTAAAATGCAGTTGTTGATTATCTGTGAGCTATTAGAAATAATTTAATTTAAAAGAACGATCATTATTCCGTTTCTACAGAGCAGTAAAGGTTATAGCGGGCCATGCCTTTGTTAGGAATGTAATGTCTGCATGAGAAATCATGGAACAAGCAGGTATGATGTCTTTTTTCAGCCATCTACCTCTGAAAATCACTTTAGTGTAGAGGGCAATTTCTCTGGCTGCTATTTGAAATTCTCCAGCATGTGGGTGTAGTATTATTTGCGAGGTGTATTATAATATGAAATATTTATGCGAGTAGATATAGTGGCTAGAAGTCTTTGCATTACTAGTGCACTAGCTGCTGTTTCATGAGCCAGTGAGACACAGAATGGCGCGTTTATGGCTCCACAGGCCTATTACAGATCCATCTTTTCCAGACATCAAAATATTCAGTTCAAGACCTTCTGCATGCCCTCAGTTTTGCCCAACAAAATTGATTTGTAAAGTGAGCCATCGAGTGCATTTAAAGTTGTTTCTAGCTGTTTCCACTGTTGCCAGCAGCTACCCTTAATGTCATTACTCCGCTCTTTGATGACCCAAAACAAGATGAATCATACTAATGGGCTTCGCAGTACATACTTTCAGGAGGCGGCCGTGGTTTTTGCAGTGTTGGAACAGTTCCAATCTAAGCCCATCTCTGACTACGAGACAGGAGTTGTTGGAAAGCTTTAAATAATTCCAGAATGTGTTGGATAAATAACTACCCCTAACCATGACATAATTTCTCATGTACTTGCATTTGTGATGGATATATATATATATTCTTGTCTTTCTCTATCCCAGCTCCCCATCCTATCCTCCTTCATCCAGCCAGCCATCCCTGGACCTGCTGAAGGTTTCTTCCTGTTAGAAGGAAGTGTTTCGTGCCACTTTTGTTTGTACAGAGGTCAGGCTTTGGGTTTATGTAAAGGACAGAGACACAATCCTTATTATAAAAGAATAGAGTTGTGTGTTTTTTAATGTCTGGGTTACAACAGCTTAAAGAAAATTAAACATGCTCATATTTTGAAGGAAAATGTTGAATGAATTTATAATTAAAAGCATAATGAATAGAAAGGGGTATTTTTTTTTTTGATAAAATCAGTTAAAAAAAATGCAATATTCATTATAAACTAGACTTATATCCATTCTGATGATCTTCTAAAGCACAGATTAATGGAGTAAATGCAGAAGAAATATTAGAAAATGTTTGGTTTTTTTAATTATTATTTCTTATTGATGCAAAAAAAGAAGAAATATAAAACCAGTGATTTGGTTGTCTTTTTTTGTGCGTGTGTGAATTTGTTGCAAGCAAGCTTTGTCCAGCAGTTTTGGTGTAATTAACACAGCCAATTTTATTGATCTCCAGGAGCCGAAAGACACACTTAGGGGCCAAATAAGAAGCTGACTCAGCGTTGCAGCTGCACAAAAAAGGGAGGTCAGCCTCCAGATGCCAGAGTGCGAGGTAAAGCTTGTTTTTTTTTCCTTCTTTCCACCTCTTAATTGCAGAGATCAGAGATGGAGGGAGATTTCCTCTTCCCTCATAAAAGATGCGCACCAGCATCCATACCGGTAACGTGCTGCTGATGGAGTAAAATCACACGACTCGGCCCCGGGGACGTCTCCTCCGTCCCCCCCCCGCCGGCGCGACTGTCTACACCATCAGCGGGTGTTACAGAGAAAGGTGATGGGAGAGGATGCAGAAGCGGGGGTAGGGGGGGGGCGCCAATGCAGAAGTGCGCTTTTCGAGCCATCTCAGGGAAAGGTAAAAAGGAGAAGCACGGGCCTCTTGGGGCCTGGGGAAAAAAAGGTCCTTTGGCCGTAGGTTCGGAAGCTCCCTCTTTTAGAATTACCAATATCTCTTTACTCCATTTAAGGGTTCTCACTTTCTTTTTTTTCCACTCGTCCCCGATTTACTTCCAGCGTTGGATCTCCGCGATCCCGGGCGAACGCCGGAAAAGGGTGCAATAACTTTATAAACAACATAACCCTCCTATTTTCTCCAAATCCTAAAATTTTTAATATTTTTTCTTAATATAATTTTTCCCAAAAAAATTAAATAAATCTTTTTAATTATTCTAAAAAAAAAAAAAAAAAAAAGATTTTAATTTCTTCACATGATCTTGTGTGTTCCAGAAGCGGTGAGGGAGGTTGTTCGTTCTCGTCTCATGCCGGCGTGGCTGATCCGACTGGACGGCGACATCATCGAGCTGCTCCACAGAATAAATGTGGAGAAATGCGCTGAACCAGCGCTGGGCATGATGAAAGCCATCTTTAACGGGGCACTTTATGAAGAGCTGCAGCAGAACAGAGTGCAGCTTGACAACGGGTAAGTCTCCTCCGTCCTCCCCCCCCACTCCCTCCACCCTCCGCGCCTCTTCCAGAGCACCGTGATCGGCGTGGATGCAGCCGCGGTGGTAGGGGCGGGGCGCCACTGCAGCAGTGCGCTTTTCGAGCCATCTCCGGGACCGCTCCAAAGGAGACGCACGCCCCTCTCCGCCCCTGCCGAGAGACAGGTGGTTGGGCCGTAGGGTCGGACGCTCCCTCTTTTAGAATTAGAAATATCTCGTGACGCCAGGGAAGGGGTCGCACGGTCGGTTGGCGCCAGCGCGTCCCCGATGGACTTCCAGCGTGGGATCTCCGCGATCGCCGGGCGCACCGCCGGAGAGGGGCGCAACGACCGGTACGCACCAGCAGAGCCCCGCCGATCGTCCGCCAAATGCCGACCACGGGAGCAGAGGGTCCGCCGACAGAGGAACGAGGGGCGCGAGTGAAAAGTTGACACGAATTTCTTTGGGATTTTTCGTCTGACAGATAGAGAGAGAGAGAGAGAGAAAGGGCGGCGGGATCATTGGCGACTCTCCTCCGGTGCGGGAAGTTCCGTGTGCAGGAGCTCGGCGATGGCTTCGGGCGCCGGTAAGGCTGCACAGCCAGCCGGGCCGGCGGGCTCCGCCGTTAACGGGACTGCGGCAGACTTCGCGAACATCGATCAGGAGCTGTACGACTACCAGATGCACAACAAGATGTGCAAGAAGATCGCTCAGCTGACCAAGGTAAGAACCTGCCGGCGGCACCGCGAGAGGCGCCGGGCCACCGGCTGCTCGGGGGGGGGACGGACGGCCGCTCGGCTGTCTGCAAACACTCACTAAGATCGGATTCCGATGCGATTCATTCCAGTGTATACACACACACACACATACACACACGCACACACACCAGCAATTGAGCCAAAGGAATTATAATCTAGTGGACACAACAAAGATACTGAGATTTTTGATCAGCGATCAGGAGTTTTTTTTCCTCGATAATTGGATATTTATTATATGTATTTATGTTCTATTTTGGAAAAAATGGATTTAACCGTGATCGTGACCAACAGGGTAATTAAACCTAACTGATCCCATCAGAGCAGCTGATGTCAATTTAGGAGCCGGTCCTACATAGCTGAAATGGCCAGGTGATTAATAGATTCTGCTTAAGACCAGGTAGAAAATACCACATTTCCTTCTCAACTGTATTCCGATTTATCTGTCCGTCCACCCGAAATGCATTAGCATCGAAGCGCACATCTGTCCGCTTGGAAGTCAAAGCATGTTTTCATCAGCACCGGCGTCTGTGCAGGCTTCCATGCTTGACAGCTGCAGCATCAGTAGCAGTTCTGGTGTTGCTACAGTGAGAGTTGGTGTACAGAAGGATTCCCCCCCCCCACAATAATGCTTACAGTGGCAGGGCATGACCCTTTTTGATGACTGCGCAGTTCCTCCCCCCATCTTTCCGGCGTCCCCTCTGCTTGTGCAGTAGCGTCTATACCTTCTCCTGCCCAAGAACCAACACCCACCACCACTCACGCCCCCCTGCTCCCTCCATCCTAATGGAACAGGTCTACAGTTGTTTGTTGCACTAGAACCTTTATGCACTCCCCCCCTTTTCCTCCTCCTCCTCCTCCTCCACACCACCTCTACCCTGTCAGCCTGTTTTAGATGTTTGGGGAACGCAGGAAACAGATCCCGACACAGGCGCCCCGACGAAACACGAGCATTATCCATTGCGTTGTTGGGGCGTGAGCGTTTTTCCCTCTAGGCCGGATCTGCTTGTGTGACATTAGATGGGGAATTTCACAGCGCGGCGTAGCGTGGAGGGGGAGCAGGGGATGGATCAGCACCTACACATCCATACCTTAGGTCATTCAGATACTCAGGTGTGAGCGGTTTGCAAAAAATAAGCCTTGTACTTGGTGAAATGATGCAATGAAATGGTGAAATTTGCACACCGCCCATCTTCCGTCCACCTGCACCTGCTGGATGGCACCACCTCCCTCTTCCCCGCCATCCCATTCTCCTCTTCATGTGTGAGCCCTTAGTGACGGTTGCATGGGCGTTACTTAAGATAAAACCAGTACCAGGCCGGTGTGTTTTAGTGTGTATGTGTGAGTGGGTGTGTGTGTTTGCGTGGCAGAAGGAGCCAGTGGAAGGAAGCTGACCAGGCCAGCTGTTGTTCACATAAGATCGCGTGTGAACGGACGCGCGCACACACACACTTGAATGCAGCGAGGAAAGAGTGAACCTATTACATGACTCCGAACGTCAGAGGAGTGTGAGTGTGTTGTGTTTGTGTGTATTTCGAGACGCATACACTTGACTGGCAGCTCTAATTCTGGCTGTCTGATTTCCTGTTCTTATTTTACGCTGTCACATGTCCCCTACGTTGCAGTCGGGCACACCGAGAGCCCTCTTTGATATGCCTGTACGTGTGTGTGTGTGTGTGTGTGTGTGTGTGTGTGTGTGTGTGTGTGTGTGTGGGGTTGTTTCCTTGCCTGGCCTCTCATGTGTGCAGCGAGCATTCACTGGATATCTCACTTGGGTTTTCCGAAGCCTCTTCCCAGGTCTTTTGTATGTGTAGACAGAATATTAATTTCATGCTTTGCTGACTGTGAGAGTTATTGTCAATAAGCACTAGCCAATTGGCTCTCACAGGTTACATAAATACTATCATGGAGTGGCAGGATCAATGTGGGAATCCTAAAACGGAATTTACAGTTGCAACGAGGCCTCGCTTTCTGGCCAGGCTGCCAGGGTAAGTCGTTAGGGATTTACATCCAAAAATGACTTGGACATGGACCCCTGGCCACTTAAAGCAATTTTTTTTTAAAATTTGGTCTATCTTTGTGGAAAACGTTGAATATAATATTGTCTTTTAATGTGTTTGCTAATTCAATGACACCTTTTTTCTGCTAATTGACACTCGCTCCTAGTCACGAGACAAGATAGAGGCTGTCCTAGCTGTCGTGCTGTGAGAAGCAGGAATACACCCCAGACGCGTCATCAGTCCGGGAGAGGAACTATGTAAGGTGTGGCTGAAATCACAAAAGCTTTTTAATACTCCGAAACCTTCATCTTTAAAAAAAAAAACAAAAAAAAAAAACATTAAAATGCTTTGATCAGTCCTCGGTCTCCTCCGCGCTATCATTAACTAGCGCTACTTTAAAACAGTAATTCTGTTTTCTCTGCTTTAATTAGAAGCATTAGAGAGGTATTGGCATGGCGCAGAGAACCTTTTGCTGTAATCTAGTTTATACTGCGGCTCTAAATGAAACTTTGAATGTGATCTGATACGATGTGATTGCAGCCGGCCTGCCGTGTCCTACAAGGTCGGCCTTGACCCCGTCCGGAGGCCTTTGGATAGAAACCGGCACAACATCAGGGCCTGGCCTCACCGCAGCTGTGGTTGAATTACCAGTTATCCTTACAGGAATTGTTCAATTTCTATTAACCCAGCGCAGTAACATACAAGCACACACTCGGTGGGAATGTCTGGTGTTTTTTTTAAGCCGGCTGTTTCTTGCCAACAGAAAGACGTCTGGTTTTAAGCGTTCGGTCTATATAGACGAGAGAACGAGAGACCGCGGAGGCTGCCATTATACCACAGGATGTTTTTCAGTAAACATCCTTTTAACCTCTCGTGTTCGGGTTGTTGATTTCAGAAATTACCGCGTCACACTGTGCGATTGTCACGTGTGGTTGATGGGAAAATTTGTGTGTGTGTGGACCAGTGGAGACAGTTTTCCTGTAATGGTCTCATATGTAGTGTTGCATGTTTTGGGTAGTATGTTATTCAGCTCAAAATATGAGAACTAAAACAACAAAAAAGGGGCTTTGGCTTTGCATTATTATATACAGTGGCATGAAAAAAAACCATACACCTTTTGGATTTTTATGGTTTTCTCCATTTTGGCACCTGGGACTCGTTTTTGCACCTGTTTGCACCAGCCCATCATGCACACCCAGGTGAAAGGTTATCGGAGTCTCGCTGTGACGGTCATTCCTCGCCCGATTGTTTGACCTGACTTCTCCGGTAGTGATTTTTAACCTGATTTTCTGGCTTCGACCTCGCCTGTTCTCACCCGTTGTTGACCCTGTCCCATCTCTGCTCCGGTGTCAGACCTCGTTTCTGGGCTGCTTCTGCCTCCGTCTGCCCCCTTGTCGGATTATTTGTTGTGCAGGAAAAAAAAAAAAAAAGATTTACCGTGCCCGATTGTTGTGAAAAAGTCTTGTCATTTTCATCCTGCCAACTGGTTAATTGGAGTTTTGTGAGAGTGTGCTGCATTTGGGTCCAAAGCCTGAACTGTGTCATCTATTCCTCATCTAAGTTAAGGGTGTATCGACAAATATAATGTTGTGCTTGTGGAAAAAATTGAGCAACTCTTGTGCAAATTACATTGAACAAGTTAACTGGAGCCAGGTGTTAAAAAAAAAAACCTGTTAAAAAGCCTAATTTACAGCAATTCAATGAAAAACATTCATTCAATTCATTTTTATTTATTCAAATATTCAGAGTGAAGAGAAATCTGGCATTAAATTCTAAAAGAAGAAGCAGAGGGGGGAAGATAGATAGCCAGCTCCGTACATTGAATATCAAAAGGGATGATTCAAGATTGCATTTTGGAGCAAATCTTCATGGAAAATGCGAGTGGACCTCAAATCACCTTTCTGCTGTCTGCGGCTGACACCCTGCAGGTGATTTATTCTCTGAACATGAAGAACGAGGAGCAGGAGGCCGCCTTGGAGGCCTTGAGCTATGCCCACCACGAGGAGCTGCACCGCATTCTGATGGATACGTGCCACGAAGGAGAGGGGTCAGCGCTGAGGACGCGTCTCTTAGATCTGCAGGAGTCTCTGGAGGAGCAGCATCGAGTTGGTGCCCAGGTGTGTGTGTGTGTGTGTGTGTGTGTGTGTGTGTGTGAGCACTAGATCCCTGATTAATTGACCTCATTCAGGGTCAGATTGTGTATATCTGTAATTTAATGCGTAAACCCCCCGTGGGATCAGTAAATCATACGTGGCCCCGGTGTGACCCATCAGACGACCTCCTTCAGATAAGTTATTACCGGATCGATTTTCAGGGCAAATTTGTCTTTTCCACAGCAAAATAAAACATCGTTTAAAAATCTGCCTCCTTCAGGTTGGTTTGATGCACTGTACCATTTCTCTTTTTAGCTCTGAGGTGTTTTTTTTTCTTTCCCTTCAAGTTGCTTTGAGGATTATGTTATCAAAGAAGCATTAACGCCTTCCTGTAAATGCACCCTGATGTGAGGGCCAATTTAGAAACTGCTGGCTGCCTTTTTTTTTTTATGACCACAGAGGTCTCCGTATTGGCCGCGGCGCAGTCGGGGACGACTGGATTGAAACGTTTGCCCTTTCTCAATGCTCGGTCCGCAGGCGTGGTCTCCCGCACTTCCGCAGTACAGACTTGCAAGCTTTTTCACCACTAGCTGAGGTGAAATACATTGTGGAATCCTAAACGATCTCAAGTCCCGTCTGATGCGCACTTGATGAAATGGATGGAGAAAATGGGTGTCTATTTGGCAGGTTGGAAGCTTAGAGCTGGATTTGGATTTGTCTGGAAAAAAAGTCAATTAACTCCAGTTGTATT